>JAMKQA010007626.1:0-17829 GCA_024699735.1 Posidonia australis | reverse complement strand
GGGCCTAAATAGGTCTTGTGTGCCCAAGTGGGCTCAAATAGGGCTTAATGGGCCTAAGTGGGCCTTCATGGGCCCAATTGGGTTTCCATGAATTAAAAAGGCCTTGATAGGGTTAGAGCTCAGCCACCACATCCTTATTCTGCAAAATTGGAAATTTGGGGTGTCTACAGACGCTGCCTTCTCTAGCGTCCTACATTAGATGCATGAACATATGCGTCCAACACTTCTAACATAGATTAAAAGCAAGCACACTAGAATTCATGTATTTTTCAACCATAACTCAACATAGCCAATGTAATTAGCACAGAGGAGGTCAACCCCTTTTGCCCGACAACCAAGAACATCATGGACCTTTATCTCATTAATTTACGTGCCATAGGACGACAATCCTTATAGAGAGTGTAGGCTACACTCAATGAAAAAGGCACTTGACTATGACGAATTGCATACATAAGTCAGTCTACTCTAAATAGTGAGCCAAATTCCTGAGTCATCCATGTATATAAATCAAAGCAAGCAATGATGGAGGAACCTCACTATCTAGGGCCATGCATTGCATGCCTTCATGCAAAGCACATTACATTGCATCATATGACATTGTGAGTGGCTGTCAAAGTCGATTGATCCAAATCTCTCTTGTCCACCCTTAGACTTTCTCACTCTAGTGTCACTTACCCTATGTCCATTTATTTTGACCCCTTTAGGCAATTCCTAAGGCTGAGTCCTTTCTTATGGCCTTTTTAGGCAATCTCTAAGGTCGTGTCCTTTTTTATGATCCCTTTAGGCAATCTCTGAGGCCAAGTCCTTTTTTAAGACCCTCTTAGGGAATCATTGAGGCCTAGTCCCTTTATCATGACCCTCTTAGGTAATTCTTGAGGTTGAGTTCCTTTATTATGACCCCCTGAAGCAATCTCTGAAGCTGTGTCCCTTTTTATAACCCATTTAGGTAATCCTTGAGGCCGAGTCTCTTATTTTGACTCTCATAGGGAATTCCTAAGGCCAAGTCCCTTATTTTGACTTCTTTAGGCAATCCCTGAGGTAGAGTAACTATTATGACCCCCTAGGTAATCCTTAAGGCTGAGTTCTTATTATAACCCCCTTAGGCAATTCCTGAGATTGAGTCTGTTTTTATGATTCCCTTAGATAATCCTTGAGATTGTATCCCTCTTTATGACCCCTTTAGGTAATATCTGAGGCCATGTCCTTCTTTGTGACCCCCTTAGGCAATCTCTGAGGTCATGTCCCTCTTTATGACTTCCTTAGGCAATCTTTGAGGTCATGTCTCTCTTTATGACCCCCTTAGGCAATTCTTGAGGTCGTGTCCCTCTTTATGACTCTCTTAGGTAATCCTTGAGGCTGAGTCCCTTTATCATGACCTCTTTAGGCAATTCCTAAGGCCATGTCCCTTTGTTATGACCCCCTTAGGCAATTCCTGAAGCAATGTTACTATTTATGACCCCCCTTAGGCAATCCTTAAGGCCGAGTCCTTTATTTTGACCCCCCTTAGGCAATCTCAAAGGCCAAGTCCTTATTATAACCCCTTTAGTTAATACTCGAGGCTAAGTCTTTTATTATGACTCCCTTAAGTAGTTCTTGAGGTCGAGTCCCATATTTTGACTGCCTTAGGCCATCCCTGAGGCCGTGTCCTTTCTTTTAACCCTCTTTCGCAATTTCTGAGGCTAAGTTCCTTTATTATGACCCTCTGAGGTAATCTTTAAGGCCAAGTCCATTCTTTTGATCCTCTTAGACAATTCCTGAGGCCGAATCCTTTTCTTCTGACCCCCTTAGGCAATTTCTGAGGCCGTATCCTTCCTTATGACCCCCTTAGGTAATCCCTGAGGCCGTGTCCTGCCTCTTTAACCCCCTCAAGTAATCCTTGAGGCCGAGTCATTCCCTGTGACAGCATTTAGTCTCATATCTAGGTTTTGAGTGTTGGATGTTTAACCCAACTTAAATTTCTTGAGTGTTGGATCTTTTATCCAACTTGATCCCTTATCTAGCGCAATATCTCGAGTGTTAGATCTTTTATCCTACTCGATCCCATATTCAACTTAACTTCCTGTGTGTTGGATCTTTTATTTAGCTCGATCACTTTATTTCTTATCCAGCCTAGGGGTAGTCCAGTCCCAAACCTAGGTGTTAGATCTTCTTACCCCTTCCAGCCTGGTGATAGCTTAGACTTAAAACCAAGTGTTGGATTTTCTTCTTTCTTTAATCAAAAAACCTCCTAAGTCGTACCACATGGGAATATCATCATGCCTTAAAGTTAATTTCATGCTAAAACTACCTTCAATGAAGGACAATCTGTAGATATCCCATTATGGCACTCCCCTATTTTTATTAAGTCTCGTGACACCAAAGCATGCTTCATTCAACTTTAGATGCCTTTTTCTCAACCCAAATGCAGACTTAATGGTCATTTGCCAGTCTAGGTCGTTAAACGCAAGCACAAGCAACGTTCAACATTAAACGTTATAAACTATGCATCTAACGTTAAACACTGCAAAGCCAACGATTTACATGTCCAGCTCATTTTCCTTCTCAGAACTGATCAATCCTTCTTTTTTTGGACTCGAGATAATCTCTCAATATTTTTAACAAGTCATCCTACCGTATTTAGAGCTCTTTATTAACCTATTAAATGACTTGTTTGACCACATTTGACTTGACAATCAAATTCAACAAGTTTCTGGATTGAATGTGTAAGACATTAAGATCCCTATGTCTTACAACAAAAACAGCATCTCTTGCATATTATACCTAACAACTTAGTAATGCCACATCAGCCACTTTCTTTTTTTGGAAAATTTTAAATTCAAAAAGTCTCCTCTTTTAGAAAAATCCTCTAATCGTACCAGACTTTTAATATAGCTTTGATTGAGCTTTATTGTCCATTTAATGGGGGAATATTCCCTCATAAATTTCTGTTGGGTGCCTAGGTGTGTTGAACGCTAGATTCCCAGCGTTGAACGTTGAGGTCTATGCATTCAACACTTCAAAAATGAAAACTTTTTATTGCAACTGTATAATCTTGCCAATTTTGGATCTTTTTAGCTAGTTTGATCCTCCCGTGCTTTTATAAATATGTGGGCACGCCAACCTTAAAGGGGGGACATCCAGAATTTGACATAAGACCAAAATGAGAACCAGAATTTTAAAGGGTTGAGATACAGAGGGAATTTGAGTTAAGGAGAGCTAAAGTCTTCCTCCTCCTCTGATCATACTTTGTTAGCATCTTGCATTTCGTGCATACACACATCATAAACAAAAGGGGGTTTTCTTTTTGAATATTTTACATATTTCATTTGTATGCATACTTTACATGTTGTAGCTAGGCATTTACATTAGTTGCAATCGAGGGGATAAAACCCCTCATGTAAGTATTTTCTCCTTTATTTCACATTTGTAATTTATTTTGTTGAATTGCTTACTACACTTTATTAATCCACGTATTTTAATTTAATTTTACAAGGAAAAAAAGAGGAAGAAGAAGCTCACTGGCATGGACACCCTTAGGCAACGCTAGCGTTGTCCTAAAGTAATAGAACGTACAATATCCACATCTCCCTAGGCATCTCAAGGGCCAGCGAAAGCAAACTAAGAGTGGATATCACATTGACTTCAACATCCGTGGAGTGAAGGAGTTGAATACAACCAAACGGGCACAAGCGAGGCCACGAAACACACAAATGCAAACGCCTCCGCACCAAAATCCTATATCCACACGTGCAAGGTGGTAGTCGTCAACCGTATGGCAATCAAGCGTCAACTTCTCAAGCTCATGGAGGACTCAATAATTTAGCAAAAATGAGGAAAATTTTGAATTCTTTAAGGGTTCAAACACAAACTGTAACACTCCACTGCATCAAACACTAGTATCAACACTACTCAGATAATTAATTAATTAATTAATTAACTAACTATGAAAACTAAAATTAACAATGGAAATTAAACTAAATAAACTACTACTACTCAGAACCCTATGTACGACTAAGTGAATCCAAATAATATACACTAGGACTGGACTGTACCTCTTAATATGCACCTAAAAACAAAATACAAAACAAAATGCATGAGTGGCATCAATGTCACCTAGTATGCTCCTACTAAAGAAAACTATGACAAAAACCACGAAAAACTTACGAATCACAATTACCAAAACCAAGTCAGAAGGATTTCCAAAACTATAAAACTTACTCACAATTATCTAAGAATTCACTTTGCAAACCATGCCTTTTCAAATCATAATCATTTTCCTTTGAAATCATGTGCACTTTATAAACCATTTCGTGTATTTAAATCTTCATCTGAAACCATCTCAGGAAAAAACGACACACAGCACGAGCAAAACCCATCGCATCACCCTAGCTACAAGTGATCGACCAACCAAATACAACTAATGAACACTCCAACTTCCCTCAACTACACTGCCGCAGTGAACCACCCTATATATGAGTCCAACCACTCTGGCCGCATCCTCACTATATTACATATATTTCAACATACACAGGGAGCGTCCTTCCAATGTTCCTTGGTGCCCAAGCATCTGGGGACTCGAACCCTAGACCCAGCCAGCATCAACACTAAGGGTAATTCAGATCCTCCACACCTGGGCCTTGTAGTACCACCACAATGGTCATGAGGCTCCATCCTTAGACCTCAAGCTTAGAAACCACAAAAAACATTTTCAAACATATGCATTTCCTTTTCAAAATCATTTTCCAAAACATTTTTCATCACAAGAATCCATTATCTAGGATCAATACCACAATTAAACACAATTATTTTTCTCACTGCTCATTGAAATCAGGGTTTGTCAAAACCACGATATTGGCCCACGGTACCACCCCATGGGACTTGTACATGGGCTAAAGTCGCGAGTTAGTTTTTATAGACCGACCAAGAGCCTAGAAAACCTGCTGTCGGAAATCACTTGAGATGGGAGTCTCAGGCATACCCACCATCAATACTCTAAAAAACACACAAAATATATGAAAGCAAAGGGCTCTAAGTCTTCTATCATTTGGGACAAAAATCACTAAAAACCGATTTATAAAACCCAAGTTATGAAAATATAAAGCACCAAAGGTCTCTAGATAACACTGTAGCAAAAATCTCTTCGAAATTCACAAGAAAACACTAATAAATTCTATGACAATTCTAATATCACTTCTATTCATCAGGGAACAATCTAAACTACTGATATTTCATTCCACCTAGACGATTTGATGAAAGAAAAGGAGTGGGACACGTACACAATGAGTTGCCAATGAGTTTCCTTCTTCTCTGACGAGCTCTCTATGTTTTCCAGTGAGCCCCCTCTCTTCTCCTCCTCTGGACTCTCGACCCTTTCCCTCTCTCTGATTTTCAATGCTAGCCCTCTTCCTCTCCTCCTCTTTTATTTTTTCCCCCATTTTTGTCGTTGCCCGTCGCTGACTGCCACCGATAAACGCAGGCTGATCAGCGGCAAAGCATGGTAGGGCACCACCATTGTAGAGGTACGGAGTGCACAGTGAAGAGCAACATTTCACTATGCTGCACTGTGCTCTCTTGACTTTTATTCCTATTGCGGGTCCTACATAGGTTACAAAATGCCAAAATACCACACAGTATAGGGAACCAAAGAAAGACACAAGTGCAATAGGAAGAATTAAACACAATCCAACCATAAGCACCAGGATTCATGTAATCAATCACCAAAATTATACATCAATCCCTAGTACATGGTTTTCATCAATCTTGGATCTAGGCTGCCCAAAACGTATCACCAAGACGTGAGCCCAATCCACGGTACCAGTCCGCGAGGTTCATCTGCAAGCCAAACCTGTGGTTGTCCTATACTAGTGTACAAATATTACACAAACTCTCTCAACCTTTGACATAAGCAAATCCCCCTCATTCCAGCTTCCTCCTAGCTTCGATTATCCAAAGACACCTAAGTTTGATGAAACCCCCAACCACCAACCCTCACAACCACATCATGAGGTTCCAAATGGAGTTTACACCTTATTATCATGATTTAGGACTCCTTATTCATCTTTTCTTATATTCGCTAGAAGGTAAACCTATGGACTAGTTTGTGACTATGTCAAAGGAACATCCTAATAACTTCGATTAGATCCGAGAATGCTTCTTAACAAAGCATCAACACAAGATCACTTCGAAGCTAACTTTCCACAATTTGAGCAAAGAAATCATGAAGCAAGGCGAAGAAAGGGCCACTTTTGCAAACAGATGGCGAGATCTGGCTGCCAGGTCAAGCCTAGACGTCCCAGAAAGGCAAGTAGTCTAGACACTGATTGCAAACACAACTGGACCAATGAAAAAGGGTTGGCAAATGCATATTGCCCTTCCATAACTACATTCTATGAGGTGTTCGCTTTTGTAAAGAAGAATGTACATAAATTCAAAAGCAAGGAATTCCAAGAGACAGACGGCAACATAGAGCTAATGTATTATGTAAGTTAGGAAGAAAAAGCAGTGGGATCAACCTTCTCAGATGCAAGATATCAGCAGAATGATAACAATTCAGGAAGAAATGGCAATGGTAAGGGCAACCACCAATATACAACTCCACAGCAACAGTCGAAAGGACCCTAACGCACAAGTTATTCTCCTATTCCAGTCATGCTAGTCAACATGTTTACAGAAATGGTGGAAGCCTAAGTAATCAATCTCCTGCCTCAAAGACCTAAAGAAATAAATTGCAACAGAAATAAGTATCGCCTGTACCACTGGAGACATGGGCATAATTTAGAAGACTATTGGGTTTTTAAGGAGATTGTCTACGATTAGATCGAAAAAGATAGAATTGAGTGGGATGCATTGATAGAGAAGGTTAGAAGGCAACACTAAGCATGAAGCCAACTTCTCAATATAAATCAAGCAGAGGTCTCTATTGATAAAGGCTACACTAAAGGCATTCCCCTAATTATTGTAAATGAAATTTCTCTTTCTTTGCTTATGTTTCAATGAATGTGAAGAAAGGAAGGTAAATAAAACATCATCTTCCTCCATGTAATAATACAAGGGAAAAAAAAGAAAAGAAAAGAAAAAAAGGGCTTGATGAGATGGAAATTTACCATACAAACATGGGAAATTGAGACCAATTTGGGAAGAACCATACTTGGTGTTTGAGGCATATTCAAGCAAGGCCTCAGCTTGAACATCTCTAAAATGCAATACACCGCAAGAGGTACTACCCTTGACCTACACACTGAGTCAACAGACTACCTAAGCTTGTGAACAGGCTATTTTCCAAGACTTAGGAACCATGTCCCTAGCCTCATTTCATAAACACTTTGTAGAAGGGAGTATCAATGATCCAACACTGAGATGGAAGCAAATCTTAAAGAGTTTTCTTTCAGTCCATGAACAATAAGTCCACACACTTCCCTTGAGTCGAACACGCTAACTTAGCGTAAATCTTAGTAAGTTGTAATTGAGTAAGTGTCTAAGGCCAAACCTAGAAGTGCAAAAGAGGGGAGTGCATCAAAAGAAAAGAAGCGATTTGGTCCATTAATAATAAATATCTATTAACCGAACACTTAAATGGGGATGAGACCATTGACGCTCAACAAGTTTGATATTATAGCAAAAATCTCAGTGAATAGTGATGGGTAGGCACCTACCAAAATAGCAAGAAAAAGAGGAAAAGAAAGTAGTAAAGAAGTTGTCCATCAATCTAAAAAAAAAGAGAGGGGAAAAGAAGATAGTAAAGAAGCTATCCAAAAAGAAAGAAAAGGAAAAGAAAATAGCAAAGAAGCTATCCATGAATCAAAACTGAAAAATTGGGAATTAAAAACATGGTAAGATTCAACCTTAGACTTGTGGGATAAGAACTCCAAATGTCTAACTAAAGTCTCAAGATAAAACACTACACCCTCCCTTACATCTTGCACTATACACCTAGAGGCATGGGGCAGGAACATAAAACTAGAGACAGTTAAGTACCGAGACATGCCTGAAGCGTCTTTCAACTTAGGAATGCATAAGGAATCCAATTGTCAAGGCTTACACCAACAAGGTTTTTTTTTTCTTTGCTTCATGGAAGAATTTCCTTCTCCCACAAAAACCCCCAAAAAAAAGGAAATCCAAAAAATCCTAAAAAATAGAAAATGAAAAATCCAAAGAATAGAAAATTCAAAAAATCCAAAGAAAATAGAAAATCCAAAATAAAAGAAAATCCAAATAAAAAAGTCAAAAATCCAAAAAAATAGAAAATCATAAAACAAAATAGGGTAAAATCTATCCAACCAACACTACCTCATGAAACAGATAATAAGTTTGGCCTATGATGCAAAAATCTAAGACTTTTACGACTCTACGTTACGTTTTGGCCTCTCTTATTCAGGATGGTCACTTGATATTTGCTTACGAGCCGATGCTGAGATCTCAAGAAGAGACAACCCCTCGCTAGGCATATCATCTCTATTAGACAACCAAGCTGAGGCCAGAGTTATTATCCTCCATCTAAGTTTATCTCATGCAATCTATGTCTATCTTTGTTTATTATGTTTCTTTGGACTAGAGGCAAGAAGCACCATAGATGGAATAATAGTTTTGCTGAGGTTTTGCAGGAACTTACTAATAAGTGTGGACACAATTTTTCGTGTGTCTTACATTAGACATTGAATATTATAATGTCTAACATTGTAGAGTGATTATATACACATTAAGCCCAACATCCAATGCTTATCAACAACTTAAGTTGCTGAACTTCGTTGTGGGACCCTTGAATCTATGGACAAAAGTTAAAATCAACCTCTACCAATTCCAGAAGCGTCTACAAGTTTAAATACATGTGTGGGTGCTGATTTCACATTTTTTTTTTGACCTTTGGATCATTTGAGGATTGTCAATTTAAGGAGTTCACGACATTCCACACAAAACATGGAATCAAGAATGAAACCATAGCTCCATTGTAACAATCCAAGCCGTTACCATCAAATCCATGAGCCCAATTAAAGTTTAACATAAATAAATGCCTAAGTTTACAGAATAATTAGGGGCTAACTAAAGGCATCTAGACTACTAAGAACCTATAGTGTGCGGTCAATGACTCCAACTATATGCACTAGAGCTACCCCGTTAACCATTTACATGTGCAATTAAAAACACAAGAGAAAACACGCGTGAGTGACCAAAAAGTTACCTAGCACACACTCCACGAAAAACCACAAGAAAATCAGCTAAAACCAATGATATAAATCTCATTAAACTAGGCCTGATTATCCATTTTTAATTGTAAACCATGTAATTAATGGAAATATTGTATAAATGGTTTATTAATGGATAATCTGTTGTTTCTTGTGTGTATGGTGGTTTGTTGGCTTTCTGTGCACCAGTTTGTGGTTGTGGACCAATGTGGAATCTGGTCAATGATGCACAGTCGTCTCGGATTACATGCTCATCTTTTTCTCTTTTTTTCTTTCCTTTTTCTCCCTCTCTCCTTCACGAGCCCGCTTCTTCTTCTTCTCCTTTCTTCTCCACAACTCAACCCATGTCTCCATAGCACATCACATGTCGTCTCGTCCCCTCTGACGCGAGGGTGATGGGGCCAGTGGATGGCGGGATGCGGGAGGAGGAGAAGATAAAGATGGAGGAGGTAGTGGAGGAGAGGTGAGCCAAGAGAAAGAGGAGAGAAGGAGTGGCACGAACAAGAGGAGCGAAGCCCTGAAGAGCTGAGTCATGTGCGCCACCACTATGGACCAGTGAGGCTGCGCGTTAGAGGCCGAGGAGACGCAGGGAGGTCGCCGAAGTGCCGCGAGAGGTACGCAACTCTTTTTCCTCTCTTCTCCTTTTCGTTAGTGGAAATGAGCATAATGCATGAAAATGGCGAATAAAACATGATAAATCATGGGAAAATGATAGGAATGTGTTGAATGGAATGTATGATGTGTTTACGTAGAAATATTGTGGTTAGGACGAATTGTTGTGAATTTATACGAGTTTTTGGGTATACATGCTACAGTGTTCATGGATGAGCTCCATGTCCTTATGATTTTCATGTGGATAGCATGATGAATGGATTTGTGAATGGGTTAGGGGGTTTTGAAGTAGACTTAGAAGTCTACACCCCAGGTTTTATTTAAAATTTATAATGTGTGTTTGTTGGGTCCACTAGAGGTCCCAATTTCGGCAAACGGATGGCCCAAAAATAGAGGACGTTTACTGAACTCGGGGATTTCCGTATGCTGAATAGGGTTCGGCATACTGTTTTTCTGTCAGTATTCGACCAGATGCTGGCCTTCGGTAGACCAAAAATACCCAGGCTACCGAATCAGGGAATTTCGATGGACTGAAATGTTTCAGTCGATCGAACCAGTGGAATTCAAACGACCGAAGGATTTCGGTCAACCGAATCAAGAGATTTCAGTCGACCGATTTCCAAATCGGCATGATACCCAGGCTACCGAATCAGGGAATTTCGATGGACCAAAATGTTTCGGTCGATCGAACCAGTGGAATTCAAACAACCAAAGGATTTTGGTCAACCGAATCAAGAGATTTCGGTCGACCGATTTCCAAATCGGCATGCCGAATTTGGCCTATGGCCCATATGAACGAATGTGTATGATAAATGGTTTTGAAAGGATAATGGACATGTAATAATGATGTTTTCCTCATGAAAATGTCATGAAGGAATATAAAATCCAATAAATGAATTTGAATAAGGTTTTGGGCTTTAGGCCTTAAAAATGAAAAGAATTAATAAATGTATGTGGTTTGATGTGATTTTTGAGCATGAAACCCAATAATAAATATGAATGCCTGGTTTTTGTATGATGTTGAGTCTGGGACCCAATGAAAGGTCATGTTTGGTTTGGGAATGATCCCTTGCAAAGTAAAGAGAATGAGTAATGGTTCTAAAAAGAAAAAAAACTAAGAGTTTTGAAAAAGAAAAAAATAATAATCTGTTTTGGAGCCACGGGGGTTGGTGTCGATAATGTGGTAGGAGAATGATACTCCAATAAAATCAATTGTCAAATACGACAGTGGTTGCCAGTGTAGGACCACGAGGGGTTGGTGTCGGCAAATTGATAAGATATCAATTGTCAGATACGATCATGATCACCGAGCTTGGGACGGTGTAGGTTGGGCCTAGGAATATGAGACCTAAGTGTCCGAGTTACCGACGGTGTAGGTTGAGCCTAGTGTATGAACTAGGTGTTCGGGTCACCAATGGGACGTCAGAAAAAGACGTATCCCTATGCATATGAAAAGAAATTGAGGCAGATTGGCCAGGGCAGTGTCCTCCCGCACGGGAAACTTCACTGCGGTAGTGCAGGGAGGTAGGGAAAATAGTGTCCTCACATATTGCTTGTGTGCCTAGTTACCCCTGATCAAGGTAACATCAATAAGAAAAGTGAAAATTAATAAGAAAAGTGTTTGAACTTGTGGAAATTAAAAGGTGTGGTTTGGCTAGGATTGGACTTATATTAGGTCTTAAAATCCTAGTAATAAATAAGAATTGTGTTTTAACCAGTCACCAGTCAATATTTGTGGTTTTGTTTTGAGCCCTGTGAGGCCTTATGTTTTAGGCTGGAGCTAGTCAAGAATATGGACTTTTCTCGAAATACAGAAAAGGTTTCAAAATGCATAAAAAGAAGAAAATATGAATTTTGAGAAAGAACATGGTTTTGGATAAAGATTTCCAAATGTTTTAAAAGAGAAAAGAAAAGGAAATAATGATTTGAAAGGGATTTTGAAAACCTCGTTTTGTATTAATTAGGCGTGTATTGTTTTCTCGCTGCTTTGTCGTGGTTTTCTATGTGGGGAGCATACTATGTGACTTAGATGTCACTCATGCGTGCTTTGTTTGGTTTGCCAGTGCAGTCTAGTCCCAATGCCTGAGTAGGAGTCACTATCCGCACATTGTTCCTAGAGGTAAGTCTTAGTTAGCTACAATTTTTAATATTAATACTGTAATTATGATTGTAATTGCTTGTGATACTATGATTTAGGTAGCGTACCCAGGTTTCGGGCGTTACAAAGTGGTATCAAAGCTAACATTACACCAAGTGCACCGACTTGGTGATGTCCGGTCTAGTGGCTCCATAAGACTGCACAGTAGAGAGACTCTTGCACCTGATTTTTGGTTGTTGTATTTTTTTGTTGTGCTGGCAGTAATGTGTCTCATCGAGGCCGTAGCCGTGGCAAGGCCCCAGTGCCCAACTCTAAGATGGGAGAAGGTAGTGCTTGGAGGGACATGCAACGAGAGTTTGGAGAGATGATGTGTGGTTTCGCCTAATCCTTTGGCAGTAGCAGCAAGAATGAGGCGAAAGGAGATCCATGGATCAAGCAGTTCCACCAGCTAAGCGACCGACTCTAGATGGGTGAGGCACACCAGAGGAGTGTGAGGCTTGGTTCCTAGAAGTAGAGAAGATCCTGGAAGAGATCAAGTGTCCAGCAAAGAAGTGGGTTCGGATCGCAACATGTCAACGCAAGGGCGCTGTAGATCAGTGGTGGAGGGCTACACACCGCACCAAGTTTCCGAATGTGAACCTACTGATGATCTCTTGGGAGGAGTTCTGCGAGGTATTTTATGAGAGGTTTTTCCCTGAGCAAGAGAGGGACAAGCTAGACAGAGAATTCTGGAACCTAAAGTAGAGAAGCTTAACTGTGGCTAAGTACGAGTTGTCCTTCCTTCGGTTGGAGCAATTCTCTCAGGCTGTGGTTTTCAAGAAGATCAGAACCAAGAAATTTGTGGAGGGACTTAATTCTGTGCTGAGATCCAGAATCATTGGCTTCAGATGTCTGACCTTGGTGGATGCTATTGAGCTTGCAAGCTGCTATGAGGATAACCGTAGGCTGTTCTAGGAGGAGTATCCTAAGAAAGATAAGGGGAGAAAGTCCATCTCTCGATCTTTTGTCTCCTGACCTTCTGTTTCTCGACTTTCAGTCACTAGAGTGCCAAGTTCTGGGAGTTCTGGTAGCTCTGGGAAGAAGTAAAAGAAACGGCCTACATCCGGTAGAGAAGAGAGTGTTGGTTTCAGCCATACGAGGTCCATTTTTAATTGTAAACCATGTAATTAATGATAATATTGTATAAATGGTTTATTAATGGATAATCTATTGTTTCTTGTGTGTGTGGTGGTTTGTTGGCTTTCTGTGCACCTATTTACGGTTGTGGACCAATGAAGAATCTGGTCAATGATGCACAATCGTCTCAATTTATGTGCCCGTCTTTTTCTCTTTTTTTCCCTCTCTCCTTCATAGTCCTCATCATCTTCTTCTCCTTTCTTCTCCATAGCACAACCCGTGTCGTCCCGTCCCCTCCGACGCAAGGGTGATGGGGCCAATGGCTGGCGGGATGCAGGGAGGAGGTAGTGGAGGAGAGGCGAGCCAAGAGAAAGAGGAGAGAAGGAGTCGCACGAACCAAAGGAGCAGAACCCAGAAGAGCTGAGTCATGTGCACCGCCACTGTGGGCCAGCGAGGCTGCGTTATAGGTCAAGGCGACGCGAGGAGGTCGTCGGAGTGCCGCGAGAGGTACGCAACTCCTTTTCCTCTCTTCTCCTTTTCATTTGTAGAAATGAACATAATGCATGAAAATGGCGAATAAAAGATGTTAAACCATGGAAAAATGATAGGAATGTGTGGAATGGAATGTATGATTTGTTTATGTAGAAATATTGTGGTTAGGACAAATTGTTGTGAATTTATACGAGTTTTTGGGTATGCATGCTACAGTGCTCATGGATGAGCTCCATGTCCTTATGATTTTCATGTGGATAGCATGATGAATGGATTTGTGAATGGGTTTGGGGGTTTTGAAGTAGACTTAGAAGTCTACACCCCATGTTTTATTTAAGATTTATAAGGTGTGTTAGTTGGGTTCGTCGGAGGCCCCAATTCTGGCAAACGGATAGGCCAGAAACAGAGGACGTTTACTGAAATTGGAGATTTTGGTATGCCAAATAAGGTTCAACATACCGTTTTCCTGTCAATATTTGACCAGATGCCCACCTTCGATAGACCGAAAATACTCGGGCTATCGAATCAGGGAATTTCGGTCGACAGAAATATTTTTGTCGACCGAACCACAAGAATTCAGACGACCGAAGGATTTCGGTCGACCGAATTAGGAGATTTCGGTCGACCGATTTCCAGATCGGCATGCCGAATTTGGCCCCTGGCCCATATGAACAAATGTGTATGATAAATGATTTTGAATGGATAATGGACATGTAGTGATGATGTTTTCTTCATGTAAATGTCATGAAGGAATATGAAATCCAAATAAATGAATTTGAATATGGTTTTAGGCTTTAGGCCCCAAAAATGAAAAGAATTAATAAATGTATGTGGTTTGATGTGATTTTTGAGCATGAAACCCAATAATAAATATGAATGCCTGGTTTTTGTATGATGTTGAGTCTGGGGCCCAATGAAGGGTCATGTTTGGTTTGGGAATGATCCCCTGCAAAGAAAAAAAAATGAGTAATGCTTTTAAAAAGGAAAAAAAAGCCAAGAGTTTTGAAAAAGAAAAAAATAATAATCTGTTTTAGAGCCACGGGGGTTGGTGTCGACAATGTGGTAGGAGAATGATACTCCAATAAAACCAATTGTCAAATACGACCGTGGTTGCCAGTGTAGGACCACGAGGGGTTGGTGTCGGCAAATTGATAAGATATCAATTGTCAGATACGACCGTGATCACCGAGCTTGGGACGACGTAGGTTGGGCCTAGGAATATGAGACCTAAGTGTCCGAGTTACCGACGGTGTAGGTTGAGCCTGGTGTATGAACTAGGTGTTTGGGTCACCAATGGGACGTCAGAAAAAGACGTATCCTCGTGCATATGAAAAGAAATTGAGGCTGATTGGCCAGGGCAGTGTCCTCCCGCACGGGAAACTTCACTACGGCAATGCAGGGAGGTAGGGAAAATGGTGTCCTCACATATTGCTTGTGTGCCTAGTTACCCCTAATCAAGGTAACATCAATAAGAAAAGTGGAAATTAATAAGAAAACTGTTTGAACTTGCGGAAATTAAAAGATGTGGTTTGGTTAGGATTGGACTTATATTTGGTCTTAAAATCCTAGTAATAAATGAAAATTGTGCTTTAACCAATCACCAGCCAATGTTTGTGGTTTTGTTTTGAGCCCTGTAAGGCCTTGTATTTTAGGTTGGATCTGGTCAAGAATATAGACTTTTCTTGGAATACAGAAAAGGTTTTAAAATGCATAAAAAGAAGAAAATATGAATTTTGAGAAAAAGCATGGTTTTGGATAAAGATTTCCAAATTTTTTAAAAGAGAAAAGAAAAGGAAATAATGATTTGAAAGGGATTTTGAAAACCTCATTTTGTATTAATTAGGCGTGTATTGTTTTCTCGCTGCTTTGCCATGATTTTCTGTGTTGGGCGCATATTAGGTGACTTAGATGTCACTCACGCGTGCTGTGTCTGATTTTCATGTGTAGTTGATGGTGTAGTCTAGTCTCGATGTCTAAGTAGGAGCCACTAGCCGCACATTGTTCTTGGAGATGAGCCTTAGTTAGTTACAGTTTTTAATATTAATACTGTAATTATGATTGTAATTGCTTGTGATACCATAATTTAGGTAGTATACCTAGGTTTGGGGCGTTACACTAGATTTGGAAACGAATTCCATCATAGAAGTTCAAGATGCAAAGTACTTCAAGGAGAGGTACGTTAAAGATAAGAGCATCATGTTGCATGATCTTCTAGAAAATCTCTTTATGAGAGAAAACAAGTATCCAAAATCTAACAAGGAGTTAGAATAAATGATTGAGGAGCTCATACCTAATGTGGAAGAGCCACCAACCAAGTGAGCAAGAAAGGATAAAACCTTTGGACCTAACTTTACCACTTATAGCATAGAAGGTGATCCACTAAGCTTTAGGGACGCAATGCAGTCTAAAGATGCAGCATTCTTGCGAGATGCAATCCAAGATGAGTATGATTCAATAATAGATAAGAACACATAGATGTCTCACATAGGTGTCCGCCCAAACTTTCTTGGTTGCAACGGGTTGCGGAGTCTCACTCTAATCTGGGATTTACTAGTAGGCTAAGTCTGCTAGGTTCCTCATTAGCAAAAAAAACTAACACATGGGTGTTGGTGGATCTACTTGATGGCTCAAAACAATTAGATGCATATGGATCTTCAAGAAGAAGAAGTTAGTTGATGGTTCAATGGAGAAGTACAAGCATAGATTAGTCATTAAAGGAAGGCATTGATTATTTTGATACATATTTTCTAGTAGCTCGTATTTCCGCAATTCATTTATTAATTGTAGTAGCTGCAATACAAAAAAAGGTGATACATCAGATAAATGTAAAGACGGCATTCTTAAATGAAGACTTGAAGAAATTTACATGATTCAGCCTAAAGGGTTTGTAATAAAGGGACTAGAATGGAAAGTTTGTAAATTAGTTATATCTCTATATCGAATGAAGCAAGCTCCCAAGATGTGGTATGAGAAATTTGACAAAATGATCCAGTCAAATGGCTACAAAGTCATTGATGCTGATAAGTGTGTTACACAAAATTTACTAATAGACAATGAGTCGTCATATCTATTTATGTGGATGATATGCTTATCTTTGGTAGTGACACAGAGGTTGTGAAAGATACAAAGAAATTTCTTTTATCCAAGTCTAGCATAAATGATATAGGACTTGCAAATGTGATATCAGGGATCAAGATAGTAAGGACCACAAAGGAATGCTCCTTGACACAGTCTCACTATATTGAGAATATACTTACGAAGAATATGTATTCTGACTTGGCAATAGTATACACGTCGTATGATTATGTACACAAGTTAAAGGAAAACAGTAGGAAAGTTATACAATAGCTAGAGTATTCTAAAGTTGTTAGAAGTCTCATGTATGCAATGACTTGCACTAGGCCAGACATAATGTTTAATGTGAGTGTGTTGAGCAAGTTCACTAACAATCCAAGCAAGAAGCAATGGATTGCTATAGAAAGGGTAATGGTTTATCTTAAAACCATGTATTATACTTTACACTTTACTAGCTACCATGCTATAATAAAAGGAATCTAAGTTTTATGCATTGATGATCGTAGCTACAGAGGTAGGGTATTTCAAGGAGTTACTGTTTGATTTTCCACCGTTCAACGAAAGAATGTTAGGCATTGCTATCTCTTGTGACAAACAAGCGGCTGTGATAACTACTGGTAATGATTTGTACAACAGATGGACGAGGACGATGTGGATAAACCATGCATATGTCTTTGATCTTATCAAAAGGGGTATGATCATCGTGATCGACATATGAAGTCAGGAGAATTGAGCTGATCCCTTTACAAAAGGTCTCATAAGAGAATTCGTTGAGAAGACTTCAAAAGGAATAAGGTTAATAATTGCATTGTAAACATGTATGTATTCTACCATTTAAATATTTGTTATTGGTTCAAAGAGCAATCTACTAGACTCTTATTTAATCATTCAAAAAAAAATAGATGGTTTATTTGTTTATTGCACTATTTATCTACTCTGATGGAGTTGGACTCCAATAAGTCTATTCCTTATAATGTATATTTTGTTGAAATTGGCAAGATGCCTTAATGAGTCCTTATTAGACCTGTCAATTTCTGACACGACACGATAACACGACACGAACACGACACGATATAACCGTATTTGGGTTTACCCTTATCATGTCTCGTGTACTTATCGTGTCTATCCGGTAAACACGATTATTAAACAGGTCGTTTTCGTGTCTAAAGTAAAAAACCTAATAAGTACACGATAAGTACACGTTACCTAATCATGTATATAGATTATAACTTTCATTATTTTGAATAGTGGATGTCTATGATATGTTGTAGACTTATG
>JAMKQA010007625.1:0-35802 GCA_024699735.1 Posidonia australis | reverse complement strand
GATATTGCATAAGCATAATCAAAGGTTGTATCATTTTGAGTGATTTATCGTCATCGCTCTATATGCAAATGCAAATGCATAAAACCGTAAAAAGAACAAAGTGTGCCTTCCTAGTAAATCCAGGAGAAAACCAGGGAAAAGCCCAAGGGAAAGCAAATCGAGAAAGCATGATGAAATGCGTGAAAACATGCTGCATGCAGAAAGCAGGATAGTGTGCTGGTTTGGTGCGCCAGATTGGTGAGTCAATCTGGTGCGCCACCTATGTGCGCCTAGGTGGGCCAGAAGGTGCAGGGTAAAAACAGAGCAAGATATGCAATGCCAAATCTTGAAAAGATGCATTCAGGAAAGCCAAAATCTCTACAAATGCATTCGGGAAAACTTGTAAAGCCTCGAGGAAACAAATCATGATTCAAATGCAAGTGTTGGTGAACCCTGTATTCAAGAGCCTCACACAGAGCTACCCTAAATGCAACTAAAATGAGGAAAACAAAATCATCCCAGCCTCTGGATTATGGGCTGAAGCACAAGCTTTCCGAATAGGATAAAGCGTGCAAAATACAGCCTACCAGAGTGGCATGGGTAGATCAAGCGGATCGAGAAAACAGAGAAAAACCCATAAATCCGCAATAAAAGTGATCGAGCATAATCATGGAATATCAGAGAATCATTAAAAACAGAAATCGCAGTGGAAACTATCTGGAGAAGACCATGAAAACAGGTATGCAAAATGTCCTCTGACCAGTCTGTGCAGCAGAGGCATGCGCCATACTAGTGCTCTGGTTAGGTGCACCAGTCTGGTAATGCAAATTTTAAAAAGAAAACTAATTTAAAAGGCTTAGGGGGCATGATGCAAATTTTAGGATTTAATTACAAAGAAAAATATGATTACAAGGGCCTAAATGTGAGAAAACAAACATTTATAGGACTGAGAATGAAATTAAAATTAAATAGGGTAAAATATACAATATTACAATGAAAAAAAAGAAATGCAATTTTAATTTAAAGTACAGGGGCTAAAACATAAAATCCTAGGCTTTCATTGTAACGTTTTAAAAAACTAAAGGGCTTTTAAATAAAAACCTAAAAATCTAATAGTCATCGTCAGCGATTCGAAGATCGCTGGCGGCGACGGCCTGGGAGGCTCATCTAAGCTCCCCCAGCTGTTGATCGGCAACCTAAGGGGCTGAGAAGCTGGAGGAGGAGACAGGGGGAAGATCCAATGGTGTCGATCAAACCCTCAATGGCCGAAACGTGCCGTCGATCCCCCTGTCAGCGTTCTTCTTTAGCGACAGGGCTGCAACAACGGTGCTTCCAGTGGCGATGGATTGGTAGGGCGAGGGTCAGTGAAGCTCCAAGGCCACGCGGTGAAGCTTCCAGAGGTGTCAGCGAGTACTATGTTGGCTTTAGGTGCTTCCCCCGTCAAGAGCGCAGGCGACGAAAGTTGTAACGGTGGAGGCATAGCTTTGGAGGCTGAGGCGACGGCGTGGTTATGCGGGGGTGTCCATGGCGAGGCGGCGAAGCTTCCTGGCATGGTGGTGTGAAGGGGGCGTGACTGGAGTGCTCTAGTGGGCTTCACGGTGGCAGTTGGTGGTGCGAAGCGATGGCGACGACGTTCCAGCCGTAGGAGGCTAAATGTATTCCTCTTAAGCAGCGGAAGCTCAAGGGGAGGGAGGTGGAAAAAGGGAGGTGAGGCCTACGTGGCTTCACCCGTCCTAGGAGGCCAAGGGACTCACCGACAGTGGTGCACCAACCACCAGAGATGGAGACGACGACATGCTGGGCCCACCAACTCCGACAAAACACAATCAAAGGACTAGGGATAGCCCTCTGGATCTAGAGGCACATGATTGAAACTAACAATGGGAGAAACAAATTACCTGGGGATGGCCGTTGTTCTCCTCGTATGGTCGTCGGCGGTGCTCTTCTGGTGGATGCTCCGGTGATGGGGCTCGAGGTTTCTCTAGGGCTACCAAGGGTTAAGGGGGATGCTCAAAAGGTAGGGAAATCGGTGGATTAGCTAGATGTCTTTCTCTGTGGGTTGAAGTGTGCTCGAAGAAGGGGCACTTCTCAGTCGACGGCGAGGCATTTTTAAATGCTGATGAAGCTTCTTGGAGCCGTCGATCCTCCTTCCCAGTCATTGAGGGTTTCCCAATGCTCACATGAGCTGGAGGAGGTTGGCTGGAGATCGCGGGAGGAGGAGATATGCTCCAAGGATCTTGAGATATCATCAAAGATCTCGTCGAAAAAGTCAGGGTCGCTAGAGTTGGTCACTAGAATTATTTTTCTAGTTTTCTAAAGTTTTTGGTTGAGAAATGTAGTGGGCTGAATTGGGTTGAACGGGCCAGGGTTTTGGGCTTTTTTTAGTGTGTTTAGGTTTGAAGGGATTTTAGGGTTTTATGTTGTAGGTTTTTTTATTATTTGTTTTGTGATTTTAATTAAATTTTTGATTTTGTGATTTAAGGCTTGATTAATTGGTTTTAAATTATGA
Organism: Posidonia australis; assembly: GCA_024699735.1. Classification (NCBI taxonomy): domain Eukaryota; kingdom Viridiplantae; phylum Streptophyta; class Magnoliopsida; order Alismatales; family Posidoniaceae; genus Posidonia; species Posidonia australis. The sequence continues at coordinate 33,314 of JAMKQA010007625.1, read as the reverse complement.
TTTTTTTGATTTGAATTATTTTAGGGTTTTTAGGATTTAATTAATTGATTTTAAATTAGGGTTTTATTTAGGATTTTGAGTTTAATTAAGTGATTTTAAATTAGGGTTTTGAGTTTAATTAATTGATTTTAAATCAAGGTTTTGGGTTTAATTAATTTAGAGTCTTTCTGAATTTAAATGGATTAAAGTTTTGTGCTTGAGTTTTAATTTAGACTTAATTAGTTATTTACTTGATTTAATTAGGGATTTAGTTTAAATTTTGGTTGAATTGGTTTTTTTATTAGGGTTTTGACTTAGATTTTGATTTCATTGATTTTTAGCTAGATTTTGGTTTGGATTAGGGTTTCATTTCAATTAGATATAATTTTCATTGGATTTTGCTGGGTTTTACTTGATTAGGGTTTTAATTAGGATTTTCACTTAATTAATTTGGATTTTAAATCGTTTAAATTGATTTTGATTTTAATTAGGGTTTTCACTTAATTAAATTTGGATTTTAAGTGGATTAAGTGGATTTTATTTGATTTTGGTTTTAATTAGGAGTTTCACTTAATTAATTTGGATTTTAAGTGGATTTAAGCTGATTTTATTTAATTTTGGTTTTAATTGGGGTTTTTATTTGATTACTTTGGATTTTAAATGTTTTAAATGAGTTTTGTTTGGTTTTGATTTTTGATTATGTCAAAGTGGACTTGTGTGGGAATCGAGACCGATGCCTAGGGTTGACAAGACACCCGACTTGAGTCTACGGGAGAGCGGTACTTGGTGTGGGGCAGTGAATCATTTATTCGGTGGATGCACCAAAAAGTCATGACCCGTGGCCTATGCATGATGCTGATGCAAGGGTTGACCTTGATGCCGGGTGATGCACAACGACGACGCGATGACGAGTGGATAGCCCACTCGCCCACAGAGGGGAGCACAAGGGATTTCCCGACTCATGCCAAGGGATGCCCGGACATAAAAATCTGGCTTGTTACACGACCAGGGGGACTTAGCAAATGACAGACCTTTCGGCTCGATAGGAAGCATGGCAAAATATCGGACTTGCTAACTGAAGGTGGACTGATGGAAGATGTCGACCGGATAGCATGGGATATCAGCCGAGATGGTAAGGGAAAATAATGTAAGTGGGGAATCAACAAAGAGGTGGCACCAACATTCGTCCGTCTGGAGCAAATCTAGGATGGGAACATCTAGACTTTGCTTGAAGCCTAGAAGAGGATGGAAGTTGGACCTCATGGGTTCATTAACCAGATGGTTCTGGTTACTGGCCCCAAGATAGCTAGTGGTTGAACAAACTGAGTGACAAGCCAACCTAGAAGAAACAAGGTAAAACCAAGCCGTTGTCGATTTGCGAACAAGCAATTCGGAGCAGAAAAGATAGAATTGAGTCGTTGTCAGTGTACGGACAATGGCTAGGAACCACCAAGAGTGAACCGAGTCATTGCTGGTGTACAAACAATTGCTGGGAACCGCAGAGAGTGAAATGAGTCGCTGCCGGTGAATGGACAACAGCTGGGAGCCGCCAAGAGTGAACTGAGTTGCTACCGGTGTACAGGCAACGGCTGGGAACTGCCAAGAGTGAATCGAGTCACAGTTGGAGTACAGGCAACGACTGGGTACTGGCAAGAGTGAACTGAGTCACTGCGGATGTACAGGCAATGGCTGGGAATTGCCAAGAGTGAAAGGAGTAATTGCTGGGATACAGGCAACGACTGGGAACCACCAAGAGTGAACTGAGTCATTGCCAATGTACAGGCAACGACTGGGAACCGCCAAGAGTGATCTGAGTTGCTGCTGGAGCACAGGCAATGGCTTGGAACTGCCAAGAGTGATCCGAGTCACTACTGTAGCACAGGCAACGGCTTGGAACTGCCAAGAGTGAACCGACTTGCTGTCGGTGTACAGGCAACGGTTGGGAACCGCGAAGAGTGAACTGAGTCATTACCGGTGTACAGGCAACGGCTAGGAACCGCAAAGAGTGAACCGAGTCGTTGCTAATATACAGGTAATGGTTGGTAACTGCCAAGAGTGAACTGAGTCGCCGCCAAAGTACAAGCAATGGCTGGAAACCGCCAAGAGTGAATCGAGTCGTTATCGTTGTACAGGCAACGACTGGGAACCGTCAAGAGTGAACCGAGTCGTTGTTGGTGTACAGAAAACGGCTGGGAACTGCCAAGAGTGAATCGAGGCACTACCAGTGTATAGGCAACGGCTGGGAACCGCCATGAGTGAACTAAGTCGCTGCTGGAGTACAGGCAAAGGCTGGGAAACACCAAGAGTTAATAGAGCCGTTGTCGGGGCACAAGCAACGGCTGGGAACCACCAAGAGTGAACCGAGTCACTGCTAGTGTACAAGCAACGGCTGGGAACAACCGAGAGCAAACCAAGTGGCTGCTGGTGTACGAACAATAGCAGGAAATCGTCGAGAGTGAACCAAGTCGCTGTCAGTGTATAGGCAATGACTGGGAACCGCCAAGAGTGAACCGAGTCGCTACCGGTGTACATGCAACGACTTGGAACCTCCAAGAATGAATCGAGTCGCAGCCGGTGTACAGGCAATGGCTAGGTACCACGATGAGTGAACCGAGCCATTGCCGGTGTACAAGTAATGGTTGGGAACCGCTACGTGTGAACCGAGTTGCTGCCGGTGCACGAACAACAGCTGGGAACCGCCAAAAGTGAATCAAGTCTCTGTCGGTGTACAGACAATACCAGGGAATTGCCGAGAGTGAATCAAGTCGCTGCCGATGTACGGACAATGGCTGGGAACTGCCAAGAGATAGAACCAAGCCGTTGTCGATGTACAGGCAATGGTTGGGAACCATCAAAAGTGAACCGAGTCGCTGCCAGTGTAAGGGCAATGGCTAGGAACCGCCAAGAGTGAATTGACTCGTTGCCGGTGTACTGGCAGCAGCTCGCAACCGGAAAGAGTGAATTGAGTTGCTACCAGTGTACAAGCAACGGCTGGGAATCGCCAAGAGTGAATCGAGTGGTTGTAGGTGTACAAGCAATGGCTGGGAACCGCCAAGAGTGAATCGAGTGGTTGTAGGTGTACAGGAAACGGCTTAGAACCGCCAAGTGTTAACCAAGTAGCTGCCAGTGTACAAGCAACGGCTTGGAACTGCCAAGAGTGAACCGAGTCGTTGCCGGTGTACAGGAAATGGTCGGGAACCACAAAGAGTGAATCGAGTCGTTGCCGGTGTATAGGCAACGGTTGGGAACTGCTAAGAGTGAACCGAGTCATTGCCGGTGTACATACAACGGTGAGGAATAACCAAGAGTGAATCAAGACACTGAGAGTGAACCGAGTAATTGTCGGTGTACAGGCAATGGCTGGGAAATGCCAAGAGTGTACCGAGTCATTGTCGAGGTATAGGCAACGGCTGAGAACCGCCAAAAGTGAACCGAGTCGTTGCCGGTGTACAAGTAACGGTTAAGAACCGCCAATAGTGACCCGAGTAACTACCGGTGTACAGTCAATGTCTAGGAACGACCAAGTGTGAATCGAGTCACTACCATTGTACAGCCAACGGTTGGGAACTGCCAAGAGGTAACCGAGTCGCTGTCGTGGTACGAACATCGGTTGGGAACTGCCAAGAGTGAACCAAGTCACAGCGAGTGTACAGGCAATGGTTGGGAATCACCGAGAGTGGACCAAGTGGCTACCGGTGTACGGACAACAACTAGGAACCACGAAGACTGAACTGAGTCGTGGCCAGTGTACAGCCAACGGCTGGGAACCGCTAAGAGTGAACTGAGTCATTGCCGGTGTACAAGCAATGGCTGGGAACAACCAAGAGTGAGCCGAGTGGTTGCCAATGGGTCAAGCACCGGTGAAAGGATGTTGCATAGAGATGATCAAAGATCTAATAACACCAAGTGATTTTCATCCTCACTTTACTATATCCAAAACACAATTTATCATGCATGAAAAGGGCTGAAAACAGAATAGGGTCTTCCTGATATATCCAGGAAGACAACCAGAGAAAACCAAAAGCAAATCCAAACGGGAAACATGCTAAATACCATGCCAAAAGCTGTTGTGTGCAACAGAAAATAGGCTGGTGCACCCATGTGTTGCGCCTGTGTGGTGCGCCAGATTGGTGCTCTAGTTTGGTGCGTCAGCTATGTGCTCTACTGAAGCCAGGAAAGTGTGCTAGAGAAAATCATAGATTCGACAGTAAACCAGAATGCCATGAAATGTAAAAAATAGGTAAACTCGCAAACTCAACAGAAAATGCAACATGAGTATCTTATCAAAATCCAAAAGAAGAAAACACTAGATGGGTCTTGTGCTCAGGGGTTGTATGCCTCACACAAGACCACACCACCCATATGCTAAAAAAAAACAAGATTCAACCATGTTATCCAGATCTGGATCATGGACTGATGCATAAGAATCTCCCAAACAGGAGTTCATGGGGGCAATCAGCTCACCAGATTTCAGCAACTGGCTAAATATGCAAGATGCAAAAAAGGCTTAAAACAGTGTCATCCAAGACTGAAATCAAGCATGCAAAGACATGCCATATTAGAGAATACACACCATAAAAATCAAAGTCAAAAACACCCGAGAAAGCATGCAGGTTATGATGCAAAGATGATGATTTATACTCTAACCAGACTGGTGCACCAGGATGGTGCTCTGGTTAGGTGCGCCACTTTGGTGCTCCAGTGTGGTGCACTCCAGCAAATCTGAATTAGACTGTTGTCTGATTTTAGATTCTGGTCTAGATGCAAGAGATGTAATGCGATTTATCTTAACTAGATTGATTAATCAGATGGTAAAAAGCTGAAATATGATGAAAAGCAAGCAATGAAAGTCCTTATATCATTTATCTTAAATCATGCAAGATCATGGGTTAAGGGCTGAAAATACTGCATTGTAGATTCTAAAGAGCATGCAATGAGCTAATGAACTTAACAATCATATGTAGATCGTGAACATATAAAGAGTATACTTGCAGCTCATTTCATAGCAAGTATTTGCATGAATCATGATTCCTTATATATAAAAAAAAGATGAAAACAACTTACAGAGATCATATGATGCAGATTTTAACATACAAAATTTAACATACAGAGCATCTTTTACGTGGTGCAATCATCTCATCATATGAAAACAACTTACTAACAGATCATCTATCAAGTTTTTACATGCTTTTATATGGTGTAATATCTAGAGCTTAAATAAGAGGATAAGTGAAAGAGGAGTACGGATCTTACCTTGCTTATGGTGTTTCCTCCTTGAAGGCTCAAGATAATATTTCCTTATTGCTTTGGATGGGCTAAGAATGCTCTGGAATGTAAGGGTATCTCTAGGAAACGAGAGTGGGTTGTTGGGAGTAAGTGAATGGCTTAACCAAAGAGTGATGAGTTGCCAAGTCCTCTTCAAATGGTTGCCAATGGAGGTCCTTTTATAGAGTTCCACAAGGGTAACTCTCATGGGATGCAGACAACCATGCAAATGAATAGCTTGGTGTAGATTCACAGGGAATATCCATTGGCAAGGGTTACAAGCATGGGAGATGGAAAATCAGCAGCCAGCACTCTGAAAAGTCGCTGTGCGCCTGCTTGGTGCGCTAGGATGGTGCTCCAGTTTGGTGCGCCACCTTGGTGCTCCAGCTAGGTGCGCCACTTTAGTGCTCCTGCTTGGTGCTTCAGTTAAGTGCTCCACATTGGTGCTCTCCACTAGCTATCTGAATTGCCAATTGGGTCACGGGCTTGCTATGGGCTTGTTGTCGATTTATGCAATGATCTTTGGCTAGTTGAAAGGTTGAGTAGGATTCAAAAGAGGTTGAGCTTCCCACATCCAAAGCAACATCTAGAGATTTTACCTATGAGCCACCTTAAAATCGGGGTGTCTACAGATGCTCCTCCCTGAGCGAGGTCGTGGGACGGAGGGAACCGATACCGATGCTCAGGGTTGACAAGATACCCCCATTTTGAGGTTGTGGAGGAATGATGTTTGTTGTAGGCATAGGTCACTTATCCAGTGGATGCACCGAAAGTCATGACTTGTTGCCAAATAAAAATGCAAAAAGCATGCGACTGCTGGACTAAAGGCTGGAAATGTGATGCCAATGCAAAGAAAACAAATGCAAGAGCCGATCTTGAGAGTAAAATGTAAAACTGATGCTAACATTGTAAACACGAGAATGGGTGCCTGTAAGTGAATGCAATGCTGATGCCAATGCTGAAGTGACAAGGCAAAACACAAAGAAATCCTGTGCACAGAGGGAACCACTAGCAGGAAAATGATAAGTTGTCGGACTCATCAGTCGGAATTTTGAGGTTATCAACTTGAGGAGGTGGGATATGACAAGCCATCTAAGTCTCGTCAACCTGGACGCCAGATAGCTTTATGGTTGTCAACTGAGTAGTTGGGGATACCAGCCCAAAGAAATGGGCATGACAAACATACTATTTGTCAAACAAGAAAGAGAGCCCTGTCCGCACAGACTTAGGGCAAGCAAAGGGATTCCGCGCTTGCGATAACCCAAAGGGGAATGATAGAAAAGGACCTTGATCGCCCAATCAAAAGGTCAAGTAGCTGGAATTCGTGTCCCCGAAAAACTAAGGAAAAGGGAACGACCTTGACCGCCCGGTCAAAAAGGTCAAACAGCTGGATTTCGCACCTGCGAAAATCCAAGGAGAAAAAGATATGACCTTGACCACCTGGTCAAAAGGTCAAACAGTTGGATTTCGCACCCGCGAAAAACCAAGGAGAAGGATATGACCTTGACAGCCCGGTCAAAAGGTCGACCAGCTGTATTTCGCGCCTACGAAAATCCAAGGAAAAAGAGATGGCTTCGACCACCCAGTCAAAAGGTCAACAGCTGAATTTCGCGCCCGCGAGAATCCATGGAAGAGGATATGACCTTGACCGCCCGGTCAAAAGGTCAAACAATTGGATTTTACGCTTGCGAAAATCGAAGGAAAAGGAAATGACCTTGACTGCCTATCAAAAGGTCAAACAGTTGGATTTTGCGCCCGTGAGAATCCAAGGAAGAGGATATGACCTTGACCGCTCGGTCAAAAGGTCAAATAGCTGGAATTCGCACCTGTGAAAATCCACGGAAGAGGATGCGACCCTGACCGCCTGATCAAAAGGTCAAAGAGTTGGATTTCGCACCCGCGAGAATCCAAGGAAGAGGATATGACCTTGACCGCCCGGTCAAAAGGTCAAATAGTTGGACTTCGTGCTCGCGAAAATCCAAGGGAAAAGATATTACCTTAACTGCCTGGTTAAAAGGTCAAACAGTTGTATTTCGCACCCACGAAAATCAATGGAGAAGGATATGACCTTGATCGCCCAGTCAAAAGGATAACCAGTTGGATTTCATGCTTGTGAGAATCCAAGGATGAGGATATGACATTGACCGCCCGGTCAAAAGGTCAAACAGCTGGATTTCGTGCCTGCGAAAATCCAAGGAAAAAGAAACGACCATGACTGCCTGATAAAAAAGTCAAACAACTGGATTTCGCGCCCGTGAGAATCCAAGGAAGAGGATATGACCATGACCGCCCGGTCAAAAGGTCAAACAGCCGGATTTCGTGCTTGCGAAAATCCAAGGAAAAGGAAATGACCTTGACCGCCCGAACAAAAGGTCAAACAGTTGGATTTCGCACCCGCGAGAATCCAAGGAAGAGGATATGACCTTGACCTCCCAGTCAAAAGGTCAAACAGCTGGATTTTGCGCCTGTGAAAATCCAAGGAAAAAGATATGACCTTGACCTCCTAGTGAAAATGTCAAACAGTTGGATTTCGCGCCTCCAAGGAGAAGGATATGACCTTGACCACCCAGTCAAAAGGTCAACCAGCTGGATTTCGTGCCCGCGAAAATCCAAGGAAATGGAGATGCCCTCGACCGCCCAGTCAAAAGGTCAATAGTAGGATTTTGCGGCCGCGAGAATCCAAGTAAGTGGATATGACCATGATCGCCTGGTCGAAAGGTCAAACGGTAGGATTTCGTGCCCACGAAAATTCAAGGAGAAGTAAATAACCTTGACTGCCCGATCAAAAGGTCAAACAGTTGGATTTCGTGCCCATGAGAATCTAAGGAAGAGGATATGACCTTGACCGACCGGTCAAAAGGTCAAACAACTAGATTTCGTGCTTGAGAAAATCTAAGGAAACGGAAACGACCTTTACCACCCGATCAAATGGTTAAATAGCAGGATTTTGCGCCTACGAGAATCCAAGGAATTGGATATGACCTTGATCGCTTGGTCAAAAGGTCAAACAGCTGGATTTCGTGCCTACGAAATTCCAAGGAAAATGATATGACCTTGACCACCCAGTCAAAAGGTCGAACAATTGGATTTTGCACTTGCGAAAATCCAAGGGGAAGGATATGACCATGACCGCCCGGTCAGAAGCCAAAGAAAGAGATCTCGCGCTCGCGATGAAAAAGGAAAAGAAAGGAAATGACCTCGACAAAGGTCGACTCTGACCGCCCGATCAGAAGCCAAGGAAATGGATCCCGTGCCCGTGAGAAAAAAGGAAAAGAAAGGAAATGACCTCGACTGCCCGGTCAAAGGTCAACTCTGACCGTCCGATCAGAAGCCAAGGAAGAGGATCTCGCGCCTGCGAAAATCCAAAGAAAGCAAAGGAAAGGACTTGAACGCCCGCTCAATGCTCAAACAAAAAGATTTCGCGCATGCGAAAATCCAAGGAAAGGACCTCGACAGCCCGGTTAATGGTCAAACAAAAGGATTTCGTACCTGCAAAAATCCAAGGAAACAAAAGGAAAGGACCTTGACCGCCGAGTCAAAGGTCAAACAAAAGGATCTTGTGCTTGCAAAAATCCAAGGAAGGGACCATGACCGCCTGGTCAAAGATCAAAGAAAAGGATCTCCCGCTTGTGAAAATCCATGGAAAGCAAAGAAAAGAACCTTGACCACCCAGTCAATGGTCAAACAAAAGGATTTTGCGCTCTCAAAAATCCAAGGAAAGCAAATTAAAAGACCTTAACCGTCCGGTCAAAGGTCAAATAAAAGGATTTTGCACCCGTAAATATCCGAGGAAAGCAAAGGAAAGGACCTGGACCGCCCAGTCGAAGATCAAAAAAAAAGGATTTCGTGGACACGAAAATCCAAGGAAAGCAAAGGAACGGACCTTGACTGCACGGTCAAAGGTCAAACAAAAGGATTTCGCTCCCGCCAAAATCCAAGGAAAGCAAAGGAATGGACTTTGACCACCTGGACAAAGGTCAAACAAAAGGATTTCGCGCCTGTGAAAATCCAAGGAAAGCAAAGGAAAGGATCTAGACCGCTCGGTCAAAGGTCAAGCAAAACGATTTCGCGCCAGCGAAAATCCAAGGAAAGCAATGGAAAGGACCTCGACCGCCCGGTCAAAGGTCAAACAAAAAGATTTCGCACTCGCGAAAATCCAAGGAAAGCAAATAAAAGGACCATGTTCCCCTGGTCAAAGGTCAAAAAAAAGGATTTCGCGTCCGCAAAAATCCAAGGAAAGCAAAGGAAATGACTTAGACCACTCGGTCAAAGGTCAAATAAAAGGATTTCGCGCCAGCAAAAATCCAAGGAAAGCAAAGGAAAGGACCTTAACCGCCCGATCGAAGGTAAAACAAAAAGATTTCTCACTAGCAAAAATCCAAGGAAAGAAAAGGAAAGGACCATGTCCGCCCGGTCAAAGGTCAAACAAAAGGAATTCGCGCCTGCGAAAATCCATGGAAAGTAAAGGAAAGGACCTGGACCGCACGATCAATAGTCAAACAAAAGGATTTGGTGCCCCCGAAAATACAAGGAAAGCAAAGGAAAGGACCTTGATCGCCCGGTCAATGGTCAAACAAAAAGATTTCAGCCCGCGAAAATCCAAGGAAAGGGAAACGACCTTGACCTCCCGATCAAAAGGTCAACTAGCTGGATTTCACACCCATAAAAATTCAAGGAAAAGGAGATGGCCTTGACAGCCCGGTCAAAAGGTCAACAGCTGGATTTTGCACCCATGAGAATCCAAGGATGAGGATATGACCCTGACCGCTCGGTCAAATGGTCAAACAGTTGGATTTCAGGCCAGCGAAAATCCAAGGAAAAGGAGACGACCTTGACCACTTGATCAAAAGGTCAAACAGCTGGATTTCGTGCCCACGAGAATCCAATGAAGAGGATATGACCTTGATTGCCTGATCAAAAGGTCAAATAGTTGGATTTCGTGTCCACGAAAATCCAAGGAGAAGGATATGACCTTCACTGCCCAGTCAAAAGGTCAAACAGTTGGAATTCACGCTTGCGAAAATCCAAGGAAAAGGAAGCGACCTTGATTGCCCGAACAAAAGGTCAAACAGTTGGATTTCGCGCCCGCGAAAATCCAAGGAAATAGATATGACCTTGACCGCTTAGTCAAAGGATGAAACAGTTGGATTTCGCGCCCACGAGAATCCAAAGAGAAAGATATGACCTTGACCGCCCAGTCAAAAGGTCAAACAGTAGGATTTCGTGCCCAGGAAAATCCAAGGAAAAGGAAACGACCTAGACTACCCGATCAAAAAGTCAAACAGTTGGATTTCTCGCCTGCGAAAATCCAAGGAAGAGGAAAGAACCTTGACAGCCCGATCAAAAGGTCAAACAGTTGGATTTCGCGCCTACGGAAATCCAAAGAAAAGGAAACGACCTTGACCGGCCAATCAAGAGGTCAAATAGCTGGATTTCGCGCTCGCGAGAATCCAAGGAAGAGGATATGACCTTGACCACCCGGTCAAAAGGTCATACAGTTGGATTTCGCACCAGCGAAAATCTAAGGAAAAAGATATGACCTCGACCACTTGGTCAAAAGGGCAAACAGTTGGATTTCTCGCCCACGAAAATCCAAGGAGAAGGATATGACCTTGACCGCTCGGTCAAAAGGTCAACCAGTTGGATTTCACACCTACGAAAATCCACGGCAATGGAGATGGCCTCGACAGCTTGGTCAAAGGGTCAATAGTTGGATTTCGCGCCCGCAAGAACCCAAGGAAGAGGATATGACCATGATCGCCTGGTCAAAAGGTCAAATAGCTAGATTTCGTGCCCACGAGAATCAAAGGAAGAGGATATGACCTTGACCGCCCGGTCAAAAGGTCTAACAGCTAGATTTCGCGCCCGCGAAAATCCAAGGAAAAGGAAACGACCTTGATCACCTGATCAAAAGGTCAAATAGCTGGATTTCGCGCCCACGAGAATCCAAGGAAGTGGATATGACCTTTATCTCCAGGTCAAAAGGTCAAGCAGCTGGATTTCACGCCTACGAAAATCCAAGGAAAAAGATATGACCTTGACTTCCCGGTCAAAAGGTAGAACAACTGGATTTTGCGCCCGTGAAAAACCAAGGGGAAGGATATGACCTTGATCGCCTGGTCAAAGGCTGACTCCTGACCGAGCCAAAGAAAGGAATATCGCACCCGCGAGGAAAAAGGAAAAGAACGGAAATGACCTCGACCTCCAGGTCAATGGTCGACTCTGACTGGCCGATCAGAAGCCAAGGAAAAGGATCTCGCGCCCGCGAGAATCCAAAGAAAGCAAAGGAAAGGACCTGGACCTCCTGGTCAAAGGTTAAACAAAAGGATTTCGCGCCTGTGAAAGTCCAAGGAAAGGTCATTGACCACCCGGTGAAAGGTCAAACAAAAGGATTTTGCGCCTGCGAAAATCCAAAGGAAGCAAAGGAAAGGAAATTGATCGGTCGGTGAAAGGTCAAACAAAAAGATTTTGCGCCCGCGAAAATCCAAGGAAAGCAAAGGAAAGGACCTTCACCACCCGGTCAAACGACAAACAAAAGGATTTTGTGCCCGCGAAAATCCAAGGAAAGCAAAGGAAAGAACCTTGACCGCGCGGTCAAAGGTCAAACAAAAGGATCTCGTGCCAGCGAAAATCCAAGGAAACGACCTTGACCTCTCGGTCAAAGGTCAAACAAAAGTATCTCGTGCCTGTAAAAATCCATGGAAAGCAAAGGAAAAGACCTTGATTGCCCGGTCAAAGGTCAAACAAAAGGATTTCGTGCCCGTGAAAATCCAAGGAAAGCAAAGGAAAAGACCTTGACCGCCTGGTCAAAGGTCAAACAAAAGGATTTCGCACCTGCGAAAATCCAAGGAAAGCAAAGGAAAGGACCTAGACCGCCTGGTCAATGGTCAGACAAAAGGATTTCGCACCTGTGAAAATCCAAGGAAAGCAAAGGAAATGACCTGGACCGCCCTATCGAAGGTCAAACAAAAGGATTTCGTGCACGCAAAAATCCAAGGAAAGCAAAAGAAAAGGACCTTGACTACGTGGTCAAAGGTCAAACAAAAGGATTTGGCGCCCGCCAAAATCCAAGAAAAGCAAAGGAATGGACCTTGACTGCCCGGTCATAGGTCAAACAAAAGGATTTCGTGCCTGCAAAAATCCATGGAAAGCAAAGGAAAAGAACTGGTTCGCTCGGTCAATGGTCAAACGAAAAGATTTCGTGCCCGCGAAAATCCAAGGAAAGAAAAGGAAAGGACCTCGATTGCCCGGTCAAAGGTCAAACAAAATGATTTCGCGCGTGCGAAAATCCAAGGAAAGCAAAGGAAACGACCTTGTCTGTCTAGTCATAGGACAAACAAAAGGATTTCGCTTCTGCGAAAATCCAAGGAAAGCAAAGGGAAGGACCTTGACCACCCGGTCAAAGGTAAAACAAACAAATTTCGCGCCCGCAAAAATCCAAGGAAAGAAAAGGAAAGGACCTCGATTGCCCGGTCAAAGGTCAAACAAAAGGATTTCGCGCATGCGAAAATCCAAGGAAAGAAAAGGAAAGGACCTTGACCACTCGGTCAAAGGACAAACAAAATGATTTCGCGCTTGCGAAAATCCAAGGAAAGCAAAGGAAAGGACCTGGACCGCCCGGTCAACGGTCAAACAAAAGGATTTTGCACCTGTGAAAATCCAAGGAAAGGACCTTGACCTCCCGGTCAAAGGTCAAACAAAAGGATTTCGCTCCCGCGAAAATCCAAGTAAAGGACCTTGACTGCCCGGTCAAAGGTCAAACAAAAGGATCTCGTGCTAGTGAAAGTCCAAGGAAACGACCTTGACCACCCGGTCAATGGTCAAACAAATGGATTTCGAGCCTGCGAAAATCAAAGGAAAGGACTTGAACAACCCGGTGAAAGGTCAGACAAAAGGATTTCTTACCAGTGAAAATCCAAGGAAAGCAAAGGAAAGGACCTTGACCGCTCGGTCGAAGGTCAAACAAAAGGATTTCGTGCACGCGAAAATCCAAGGAAAGCAAGGGAAAGGACCTTGACCACGTGGTCAAAGGTCAAACAAAAGGATTTCGCGCCCACGAAAATCCTAGAAAAGCAAAGGAATGGACCTTGACCGCCCGGTCAAAGGTGAAACAAAAGGATTTCGTGCCTGCGAAAATCCATGAAAAGCAAAGGAAAGGACCTGGTCCGCTCAGTCAAAGGTTAAACAAAAAGATTTTACGCCTACGAAAATTCAAGGAAAGCAAAGGAAAGGACCTCGATTGCCATGTCAAAGGTCAAACAAAAAGATTTCGCGCTTGCGAAAATCTAAGGAAAGTAAAGGAAAGGACCTTGTCTGCCCAGTCAAAGGTCAAACAAAAGGATTTCGCACGAGTGAAAATCCAAGGAAAGCAAAGGAATGGACCATGACCGCCTGGTCAAAGGTCAAACAAACAGATTTCGTACCCACGAAAATCCAAGGAAAGCAAAGGAAATGACCTGACTGCCCAGTCGAAGGTCAAACAAAAGGATTTCGCGCCCGCGAATATCCAAAGAAATCAAAGGAAAGGACCTGGACTGCCCAGTCGAAGGTCAAACAAAAGGATTTTGCACATGTGAAAATCAATGGAAAGTAAAGGAAAGGACCATGACCGCGTGGTCGAAGGTCAAACAAAAGGATTTCGCGCCAGCGAAAATCCAAGAAAAGCAAAGGAATGGACCTTGACTGCCCGGTGAAAGGTGAAACAAAAGGATTTCGCGCCCACGAAAATCCAAGGAAAGAAAAGGAAAGCACCTGATCCGCTTGGTCAAAGGTCAAACAAAAGGATTTCGCGCTTGCAAAAATCCAAGGAAAGCAAAGGAAAGGACCTTGACCGCCCTGTCAAAGGTCAGACAAAAGTATTTCTCGCCCGCGAAAATCCAAGGAAAGGACCTTGACCGCTCGGTCAATGGTCAAACAAAAGGATCTTGTCCCAGCGAAAATCCAAGGAAATGACCTTGACCTCCCGGTCAAAGTACAAACAAAAGGATCTCACGCCTGCGAAAATCCATGGAAAGCAAAGCAAAGGATCGTGATTGTCCGGTCAAACGTCAAACTAAAGGATTTCGCGCCCAGAAAAATCCAAGGAAGCAAAGGAAAGGACCTTAACCGCCAGGTCAAAGGTCAAACAAAAGGAATTCGCGCCCGCTAAAATCGAAGGAAAGCAAAGGAAATGACCTGGACCGCCCGGTCGAAGGTCAAACAAAAAGATTTCGTGCACGTTAAAATCAAAGGAAAGCAATGGAAAGGACCTTGACCTCGTGGTCAGAGGTTAAACAAAAGGATTTCGCGCCAACGAAAATCCAAGAAAACCAGAGGAATGGACCTTGACCGCCCAGTCAAAAGTAAAACAAAAGGATTTCGCGCCCACGAAAATCCATGGAAAGCAAAGGAAAGAACCTGGTCCGCTCGATCAAAGGTCAAACAAAAAGATTTCGCACTCGCGAAAATCCCATGAAAGCAATGGAACGGACCTTGTCTGCTCGGTCAAAGGTCAAACAAAAGAATTTTGCGCCAGCGGGAATCCAAGGAAAGCAAAGGAAATGACCTTGTCTACCTAATCAAAGGTCAAACAAAAGGATTTCGCACCCGTGAAAATCCAAGGAAAGCAAAGGAAAGGACCTTGACCGCTCGGTCAAAGGTCAAACAAACGGATTTCGCGACCGTGAAAATCAAAGGAAAGCAAAGGAAATGACTTGGACCACTCAGTCGAAGGTCAAACAAAAGGATTTCGTGCCTGCGAATATCCAAAGAAATCAAAGGAAAGGACCTGGGCTGCCAGGTCGAAGGTCAAACAAACGGATTTCGTGCATGCGAAAATCAATGGAAAGCAAAGGACCGCGGGGTCGAAGGTTAAACAAAAGGATTTCGCGCCAGCAAAAATCCAATAAAAGCAAAGGAATGGACCTTGACTGCCCGGTGAAAGGTTAAACAAATGGATTTCGCGTCCAATAAAATCCAAGGAAAGCAAAGGCAAGGACCTGATCCGCTTGGTCAAAGGTCAAACAAAAGGATTTCGCGCCTGCGAAAATCCAAGGAAAGCAATGGAAAGGACCTTGACCGCCCTGTCAAAGGTCAAACAAAAGGATTTCGCGCCCGCGAAAATCCAAGGAAAGGACCTTGACCGCTCGGTCAATGGTCAAACAAAAGGATCTTGTCCCAGCAAAATTCCAAGGAAACGACCTTGACCTCCCGGTCAAAGTACAAACAAAAGGATCTCACGCCTTCGAAAATCCATGGAAAGAAAAGCAAAGGACCGTGACCGCCCGGTCAAACGTCAAACTAAAGGATTTCGCACACGCGAAAATCCAAGGAAAGCAAAGGAAAGGACCTTGACCCCCCGGTCAAAGGTCAAACAGAAGGATTTCGCACCTGCGAAAATCGAAGGAAAGCAAAGGAAAGGACCTAGACCACCCGGTCAAAGGACAAACAAAAGGAATTCGCACCCGTGAAAATCGAAGGAAAGCAAAGGAAATGGCCTGGACCGCCCGGTCGAAGGTTAAACAAAAAGATTTCGTGCTCGCGAAAATCCAAGGAAAGAAAAGGAAAGGTCCTTGTCCGCCCGGTCAAAGGTCAAACAAAAGGATTTCGCGCTCACGAAAATCCAAGGAAAGCAAAGGAAAGGACCTGGACTGCCCGTTCAATGGTCAAACAAAAGGATTTCGTGCCCGCGAATATCCAAGGAAAAGGAAATGACCTTGACTGCCCGATCAAAAGGTCAACCAGCTGGATTTCGTGGCTATGAAAATCCAAGGAAAAGGAGATGGGCTCGACCGCTCAGTCAAAAGGTCAACAGCTGGATTTCGCGCCCACGAGAATCCAAGGAAGAGGATATGATAGTGACCGCCCGGTCAAAAGGTCAAACCGTTGGATTACGCGTCGGTGAAAATTCAAGTAAAAGGAAACGACCTTGATCGCCCTATCAAAAGGTCAAACAGCTGGATTTCGCGCCCTCGAGAATCCAAGGAAGTGGATATGACCTTGATCGCCCGGTCAAAAGGACGAATAGTTGGATTTCGCGTCTCCGAAAATCCAAGGAAAATGGAACGACCATGACAACCCGGTTAAAAGGTCAACTAGTTGGATTTCGCTCTTGCAAAAATCCAAGGAAAAGGATATGACCATGAACGCCAGGTCAAATGGTCAAACAGCTGGATTTCATGCTCGCGAAAACCAAGGAAAAATATATGACCTTCACTGCCTGGTCAAATGGTCAAACAGTTGGATTTCGCGCCCAAAAAAATCCAAGGAGAAGGATATGACATTGATCGCCCAGTCAAAAGGTCAACCAGTTGAATTTCATGCCCGCGAAAATCAAAGGAAATGGAGATGGCCTCGATCGCTCAGTCAAAAGGTCAACAGCTAGATTTCGCACCCGCGAGAATCCAAGGAAGAGGATATGACCATGAGCGCCTGGTCAAAAGGTCAAACAGTTGGATTTCTTGCTAGCGAAATCCAAGGAATAGGAAACGACCTTGACTGCTTGATAAAGATGTCAAACAATTGGATTTTGCTCCCTCGAGAATCCAAGGAAGTGGATATGACCTTGATCGCCTGGTCAAAAGGTCAAATAGCTAGATTTCGCGCCCGTGAATATCCAAGGAAAAGGAAACGACCTTGACCGCCCAATCTAAAGGTCAAATAGTTGGATTTCGCGCCCGCAAGAATCTAAGGAAGAGGATATGACCTTGATCGCTCGGTCAAAAGGTCAAACAACTAGATTTCGCGCCTGTTAAAATCAAAGGAAAAAGATACGAGCTTGATCGCCCAGTCAAAAGGTCGAACAACTGGATTTTGCACATGCGAAAATCCAAGGGGAAGGATATGACCTTGACAGCCCGGTCAAAGGTCGACTCTAACTGCTCAGTTAAAATCGAAAGAAAGGGGTCTCGCATCCGCGTGGAAAAAGGAAAAAAGGAAATGACCTCGACTACCCGGTCAAAGGTCGACTCTGACCGCTCGATCAGAAGCCAAGGAAAAGGATATCGCGCCTGCGAGAGTCCAAAGAAAGGAAAGGAAAGGACCTAGACCGCCTGGTCAAAGGTTAAAAAAAAGCATTTTACGCCTGCGAAAATCAAACGAAAGCAAAGAAAAGGACCTTGACCGCCTGGTTAAAGGTCAAACAAAAGGATTTCGCACCCACGAAAATCCAAGGAAAGCAAAGGACCTTAACCACATGTTCAAAGGTCAAACAAAAAGATTTCGCACCCACGGACCTTTATCGCCCGGTCGAAGGTCAAACAAAAAGAGTTCGCGCCTGCGAAAATCCAAGGAAAGCAAAGGAAAGGACCTTGACCGCCCGGTCAAAGGTCAAACAAAAGGATTTTGCGCCTGCAAAAATCTAAGGAAAGCAAAGAAAAGGACCTTGACCACCCGGTCAAAGGTCAAACAAAAGGATTTTGCGCCTGCGAAAATCCAAGGAAAGAAAAGGAAAGGACCTTGACCACTCGGTCAAAGGTCAAACAAAAGGATTTCGTGCCTGCGAAAATCCAAGGAAAGGACCTGGACCGCCAGGTCAACGGTCAAACAAAAGGATTTCGCACCCATGAAAATCCAAGGAAAGCAAAGGAAAGGACCTTGACCTCCCGGTGAAAGGTCAAACAAAAGGATTTTGCGCCCACGAAAATCCAAGGAAAGCAAAGGAAAGGACCTTGACCGCCCGGACAAAGGTTAAACAATAGGATTTCGCACACACGAAAATCCAAGGAAAGCAAAGTAAAGGACCTAGACCGCTTGGTCAATGGTGAAACAAACGGATTTAGTGCCCACGAAAATACATGGAAAACAAAGGAAAGGACCTTGACCGCCCAGTCTAAGGTCAAACGAAAAGATTTCGCGCCCACGAAAATCCTAGGAAAGCAAAGGAAAGGACCTTGACCGCCCGGTCAAAGGTCAAACAAACGGATTTCGCGCCCGCGAAAAACCATAGAAAGCAAAGGAAAAGACCTGGACCGCCCAATCAAAGGTCAAACAAAAGGATTTCGTGTCTGCGAAAATCCAAGGAAAGCAAAGCAAAGGACCTTGACCACCCGATCAAAGTTCAAACAAAAGGATTTTGTGCCCAGGAAAATCCAAGGAAAGCAAAGGAAAGGACCATGACTGCCTGGTCAAAGGACAAACAAAAGGATTTTGCACCCGTGAAAATCCGAAAAGGAAGGGATAGAAGGATCTCATCCACTCGAAATGAGAATCCGAAAAGGAAAAAGCGTTGATCCCTAGATTGTCTTCCAGGAAGGAAGCTAGCTCAACTGCACAGGGCAAAACTACAATTGCTCGCTATTGGCTCTATGGCACGGAAACCAGAGTTGTTGTTGAGATGCATGTGCAATATCCTCTGAAGGAACCTTGCTGGAGTGCCGACTGAATTGGCTTTGTTTGTGAATTTCGTAGAAGGTTGGGGCATATCTGTAATTTATCGAAACTGAAGGGGCCTTATTGCAAATTTTTTGATATGACAAGCTTCTGATTGTTGTATTGCTGATGTGCTATGATATTTGATATTCCGCTAGGTGCTCGCGAGCGTTTTCTCAAATATGATTGGTCGCACCCTTTGTGAGTTATTCTGCACACTTCATGGTGTTATGGGGTTTTCTGCAAGTTACCCTACTTGGTCAACTTTTGGATGGCTATGCGCTTATTTTCTTGACACTTTGCACTTTTTCGTTCATATGCGAGCTACGGAGTGTTGGGGGCCAAAACACAATTCGCGTGGCTATTTTGCACTTTTTGCCTTGGAAATTACATTATTTGCATTGCTGGTATGCGATAGGGCTCACTGGATAACTGTCATAATTGCCAAATCATATCTGCCTAGGCATCTAACCATGGTGACACCAAAGCACTGTTCTGATGTTCTGCAAATATTGATTGGTGCACTGATTGCTGAGGACCGTGAGCAACTGCGGGTTTGAGGCATGTCCTCTTTATTGTTGAATACTGTCATGGTTGAAGTGAACTGGCACTTGTTATGCGTTGTGGCTAGATTCTGGAAACCCACTTTCCATGCCTTTCGCTTCAGGCAGACAGAGCTTACTTTCACCTTGGAAGAAGTCCGATGGGTCTGCAGGCTGTTGCCATACATGCCACCAGCCAGTGTCATATGCCATGACAGCTATGCTTCTGTGTTGTGTCAACTGACAGTCTTATCCTGAAGTGCTTGAGAAGCCTCATCTGCATGCTTCAAAAGTAGTACTGTCCCTACGATCTTCTTGACTTAGAATGGCAGCTGGCATGCCCTAGTCAAAGACCTAACTCCAACCAAAGAGCTGTTAAAATACACCTGGCCGAAGATCCCTTTTTGCCAAAATTCCAACTCAAAAGGCAGTTGGCATGCCCCTCGTTGGAACGCAGGCAAATGCCTTGCAAAGCAATGCAAAGTGCAAAAAGTGGTGAACTTTCCAATGCTAAATACCAAATGATTTATGCATGGTTGATAGAAGATATGCCCTTAGCACCGAGGAAGCCTTCATTGCCTACTACAAGGGACTAGAATGTCCTCAACTCACTTGGTGCTACCTGGATTCCTGGGTTTATGGTGGCTCTCACTCAACCAATGGATATTCGGGATAAATTGGGCTCCATGCCAAACTCCTAGGGTCCTATACCTACTTTTTTTGATAATTCATTTTTCTTTTACTCCCTCAAAGGCATGTTGACCAACCCTATCCCTGCTTTGAGGTAATAAACACCTAGGCTAGGGGATGGCTGCTCTCTTAATTTTTGATGTAAAAGGGGTGGCTAGTCCCTTTGAACATATGGGCTTGGTAGGTGTATGCTTCAACTCCTCTCCAAGTTATATGATAGGGATAGAGTCGTCTTGCATGCCTCTCTCATGGGAGCCAACTTCTATCTTCAACTTCTATCTTCTGATTTCTTTTGTGCTCCGAAGATTATATTTTTATTGGCTCACACTCATACACAACCTATTATTTTTTTCTCCCTCTGGAGGTATAGGCCCTTTAGGAATTTGTACATTTTGTCCTCTTTCCCAAGAATACTGGCTCCCTCACTCCCTAAGTCACACAGGTAGCATCAAGTGAGGAGGATCAAAACTCTTCCTAAGCAGGCTGGCTTCCTGATTTTCCTCATCAGGAAATGGTTATGCCAATGTTCATATTACGATTACAATGCAAACGATAAGAACATACAATGCATATTTAGGTGATGTGCGGATGCAATAAACAAGAAACATAGCGATGCATGGCCTATAATGAAATGCTTTGTAAGGCTTGGGAGTGGCTGGGGTTTGAAGTTGAACGATGAGATTGCCTCAAAGGGAGGACGAATCAAAATAGTGACTCCCTGGAATCACAAAGGAAGGATAGATACAACTGGCATAATAAACAGTAGGATGAATAAAAGATTGGATAGAATCAACTAGAAAAAAATGGAATTGACTCCCGAGGGGCCTGCTGCTCCCGGGTCTGAATGCTGAGGTAATGGTTGGCTAACTATGCTAGGTTATGCTGGTGGTGCTTGTGTGGCTGCTGATGTCGGCACGGGGCCTGCCGCTTGTGTGTTAATCACAATGACTTTCTGGTCAATGAAGTCCTGGATTGCGTTTCTTAGTGTAAGACAATTGTCCGTCGAGTGACCAGCGACCCGATGGAAGTTGCAGAACGCATTTGTGTTATACCATGCAGGAAGCGGACTTGGTGGTGGGTGAACCATAGGCAGCCTCAGGAGGGATGTGACTTTAGGGAATACCATGCTCAACAATTCCACTAAAGCGGTATAGTGGCGCCTGTCACGGTGTTGCCGCCTTGGCTGCAGATGTGCCAATTGCGGGCACACCACTACCTAAGGGGTAGGATAAACTGGAGTGGCAGTGGGAGTGATTTGTGGTGCATGAGGTGCTCTAGGTGTGGGCATGGGTGCATAAACTAATTGATGCTGAGGAGGCGGATGGACATTCGTCGGTGCAGTAGGGGATCTAATGTAAGAAACTGTATCCTTGGAGGGATCCTGCCTCCTAGGTGGATTGGCATTGTGGTTGTTGTTGTTGTTGCTACTGCTAGCGCCACTATGTGAGGAAGTGGCTTGCTTGGAAAATGCAAAGAGTGCTGGAAAACTGTCGCCATGCAGTGAACTCTCAACACGGGCACCTGCCCGAAGCAAAGTAGAAAAAGTGGTGACTGGCTGAATGCTAAGTAGAGCCCCGACTACTGGCTGTGCTCCTCGGATCATGATCTCAATAGACTCCTCGTCGGAGGGTCTATCTTTGACCTATGAAGCCATGGACCGCCAATGTCTAACTTACTCCCCAAATGTTTCTTGGGGCCTTTGCTTGATAGCGACTAAGTCCTCCCGCTTTGGGACTAAGTCAAGATTAAAGGAATACTGTTCGAGGAACGCCTGAGTAAGGTCGTCCCAAGTCTTGATGGTAGCAATGTCGATGGAAGTGAACCACTTCAACGCGGGCCCCGTCAGACTCTTCTGGAACAGGCAGATGAGCAATCTCTCGTCAGCTTGGAGTTGGGCGAGGTCTCCGCAATAGGCTCTCAAATGGGAGATTGGGCAGCCCCTACCATTGTATTTGTCGAATTCTAGGATTTGGAAATTCGGAGGGAGAGTCGCCTCTGGAAAATAACAGATGTCTCGGAATTGGTAGGACCGGCGGTCCCCGCCTTGCACTTGTCGGAGTGTGTGCTCCAGATCATTCACCCTCGCAAGGAGAGCGTCTGGAGCTACTATAGTTGTAGAGTGTGCAACTGAGGTGGGTGCCGCGTACACTGTATAGGTCGCCCCTAAGGGCTCCTCCAGATCCACCATTCCGCCGTCTAGTGCTACGGCAGGATGGCAAGTGTACCCATGCATGGGTGTTGTGTGTTGTGGGACAAAGGATGAGGCTTGTGTCTGATACATAGGTGAAGACATTGCAGCGGGTGGTGCTACAGGTGGTGCAGAATTGGGGAGCAAGAGCTGTTGGACCAGAATGGCCTCAGGTACAACACTCATGGCAGGCTGTGCTCCCGCCAGCCTTGAAGGCTGGCCACCAGATGAGAGAGATGCATGCTATGGTGGGTGTTGTGACAATGTCGACACCTCTATCGCTGGAGAGACGAGGGATGGTGACAGGGGTGGTGCAATGGGTGCAAATTGTGATCCTAGAGCCAGTTGCAAAGGCAACCCGGGAGTCGGGAAGGACAAAGCTAAGAAGGGTTGGAGCACTAGTGCTAATCCCTACAACTGCTGGGCGAGGGCCGACATGTGTTGCAGCTGTGCGGTCATGGAATCGTCGCTGGTGGCTCCAAAAGATGGAGACAAAATAGGAGAAGAATCAGGAAGCTAAGATCCCAGTTGCCAAAACTGGGGGGAGGCTACTACAGAGACAACCGCAGTCAAAGGAGGGCTGGTAAACACATAGCCCTGAGGAGGAGTAGCAAATGAAGCATGCAAATGGGTCATAGGAACTAACTCAACCGCTGAGGCCCCAAAAGCAGTAGAAGACCAAGCAGGTGGAGATTTCGAAGGCAGGGTAGCCACAGGGACACGAAACTGGGGTGGTGGAGGTCCTCCGGAAGCTAGGGCGAAAGTAGAGGCAGTAGTGACAACAGGGGCAGAAACAAAGGAAGGGTACACCGAAATGGGGACCTCCTCCTAAATAGAAGAGGAAAGGGGCTCGCTGGCATGCTGGGCCATAGCGGATCGCGAGTGGGTATGGATCGGACTGCAGTTGGGAATGAGAGGACAGATCCTAGGACGAGCTATCGTCGAAAGTGACGGATAACTCGGGAGACGTGGTCGAGACTGGGGTTGCAACGAGAGTCAACAAAATGAAAGGTCTCAAGCTTAGGCTAAGGAAACTCGCATACTGACAAGAATTTTATGCACATAAACAAACAAGTTAGAAAAGATGCAATGTTTATGGTGGTATGAGATGCAAAATGCATGAATGCCTCTAGTATACGCTCCCTCACAACCTAGGGGTGTCCTACCAAGCCGTCTACTCCAGGTTCACACAGGGGTGAATAGGTCTCTGACTCAAGGTTAGAAAGATTAAGGTCCCCATTCTAAATCCCAGCCAAAGCTTAGGCAGTGAACAGGTGGTGTGTTTGGGGCCTTGTCCTTTGCCAAAGTAGTAGGCTGTACCCTCTACTAACACCGACACGATCCAATACAAGGGGGGACACACTCGATATTTCTTCCCACGCCAAAGCCATAGGATGAGACACCAAGAAATGTCCTTTGCAAACTGTATAGGCAGACTCAGGAGATGAGAAGATGCATGCCCTATATGATGAATGCAAAGTATGCTTTGAGTCTTTTACTTGCAAGTTTATTAAACTACAGGGGAAAATTTGCAATTTGTCACTAGTTTGCCTTATGTTTTATTGATTTTGGTTTTTATATTTTTCATTAACCAAATGGGGGGAGAAAGCATGTCTCTAATCTCCTAAACATGGCATATACAAGAATGGAAAGAAACATGCAAATCAACCATGAATTAACAAACAGAAGCATGTGCAGGTTATGTGCATCAGTGGTGACATTGCAAATGTAAAAGGGAAACACCCATTATATAAAAGGCATGCATGTAAGAAAGACACCACTTATAAAGGGACAACCAAAGAAAAGCAAGGAAATAAGCAAACAAGGAGAAAAGCCAAAGTAAATGAGAAACCCAAAACAAAAGCTGGGATTTGGTTATCCCCAGTGGAGTCGCCAGTTCATGTAACCACGCCGGTGACAGCCTCGGGATTGGTGCAAAAGGCCAAATGCGCAAGGGTTGGCAAAGTCACGGCAAATCAATAAAAATAATGATAAAAAAGCAAGAGTCGCCACCTAGTCTATTAAAAACGGAAGACGAGGAAAACCACTTGAAACATTCAAATCATACAATAAAGCCAATGGAAAAGGTCATAAACCAGAAAATTGGGCAAGGATCCCTGTTACGCATGAGGAAGGTATTAGGTACCCTCGTGCGCCCGAAAAATCGGTCTTTTAATGGGTTTCTTGTTTACTTATATGAAATGTTGGGTTTTCAGCCTTTTCTGTACGCCCGAGGGCGATATGCGATGCAATGCTATATATGAGTGGTGCTCTATTCTAAACATGGGTGCATGGGTTGTAGGGTGTGTCCTAATGCTCAGAATGGTCACTCGTATGGTGGGTCAAGCATCGGTGCAAGGATGTTGCACAGATATGATCAAAGATCTAATAACACCGAGTGATTTTCATCCTCATTTTACTATATGCAAAACACGATCTATCATGCATGCAAAGGGCTGAAAACAGAATAGGGTCTTCCTGATATATCCAGGAAGACAACCAAAGAAAACCAAAAGCAAATCCAAACGGAAAACATGCTAAATACCATGCCAAAATTTGCTGTGTGTAATAGAAAACAGGCTGGTGCGCCTGTGTGTTGCGCCTGTGTGGTGTGCTAGATTGGTGCTCCAGTCTGGTGCGCCTGTGTGTTGCGCCTGTGTGGTGTGCTAGATTGGTGCTCCAGTCTGGTGCACCACCTATGTGCTCTACTGAAGCCAAGAAAGTGTGCTAGAGAAAATCATAGATCCGATAATAAACCAGAATGCCATGCAATGTAAAAAACATGTCAACTTGCAAACTCAACAGAAAATGCAACATGAGTATCTTATCAAAATCCAAAAGAAGAAAACACAAGATGGGTCGTGTACTCAAGGGTTGTATGCCTCACACAAGACCACACCATCCCTATGCTAAAAAACAACATGATTCAACCATGTTATCTAGATCTGGATCATGGACTGATGCATAAGAATCTCCCAAACAGGAGTTCATGGGGGCAATTAGCTCACCAGATTTCAGCAACTGGCTGAATATGCAAGATGGAAAAAAGGCTTAAAACAGTGTCATCCAAGACTGAAATCATGCATGCAAAGACATGCCATATAAGAGAATACACACCATATCAAAGAATACACACCATAAAAATCAAAGTCAAAAACACCCGGGAAAGCATGCAGGTTATGACGCAAAGATAATGATTTATACTCTGACTAGACTGGTGCACCAGGATGGTGCGCTAGGATGGTGCTCTTGTTAGGTGTGCCACTCTGGTGCGCCACCTTGGTGCTCCAGTGTGGTGCACTCTAGAAAGTCTGAATCAGACTATTGTCTGATTTTAGATTCTGGTCCAGATGCAAGAGATGTAATACGATTTATCTTAACCAGATTGATTAATCAGATGGTAAAAAGCTGAAATATGATGAAAAGCAAGCAATGAAAGTCCTTATATCATTTATCTTAAATCATGCAAGATCATAGGTTAAGGGCTGAAAATATTGCATTGTTGATTCTCAAGAGCATGCAATGAGCTAATGAACTTAACAATCATATGCAGATCGTGAACATATAAAGAGTATATTTGCAGCTCATTTCATAGCAAGTATTTGCATGAATCATGATTCCTTATATAAAAAAAAAAGAGATGAAAACAACTTACAGAGATCATATGATGCAGATTTTAACATACAAAATTTAACATACAGAGCATCTTTTACGTGGTGCAATCATCTCATCATATGAAAACAACTTACTAACAGATCATCTATCAAGTTTTTACATGCTTTTATATGGTTTAATATCTAGAGCTTAAATAAAAGGATAAGTGAAAGAGGAGTAAGTATCTTACCTTGCTTATGGTGTTTCCTCCTTGAAGGCTCAAGATAATATTTCCTTGTTGCTTTGGATGGTCTGAGAATGCTCTGGAATGTAAGGGTATCTCCAGGAAACGAGAGTGGGTTGCTGGGAGTAAGTGAATGGCTTGACCAAAGAGTGATGAGTTGCCAAGTCCTCTTCAAATGGTTGCCAATGGAGGTCCTTTTATATAGTTCTACAAGGGTAACTCCCATGGGATGCAGGGAGCCTAGCGTAGATTCACAGGGAATATCTGCTGGCAAGGGTTACAAGCACGGGAGATGGAAAGCCAGCAGCCAGCACTCTAAAAAGTGGCTGTGCGCCAGCTTGGTGTGCCAGCTTGGTGCCCCACTTAGGTGCGCCACTTTAATGCTCCAGTCAAGTGCTCCAAATTGTTGCTCTCCACTAGCTATCTGAATTGCCAATTGGGTCACGGGCTTGCTATGGGCTTGTGGTCGGTTTATGCAATGATCTTTGGCTAGTTAAAAGGTTGAGTAGGATTCAAAAGTGGTTGAGCTTCCCTCAACCAAAGAAACATCTAGAGAGTTAACCTATAAGCCACCTCAAAATCGGGGTGTCTACAACAAGCAACAGCTGGCAATCGCGAAGAGTGAACCAAGTCGTTGCTGGTGTGTAGGCAACAGTTGGGAACTGCCAAGAGTGAACCGAGTCGTCGCCGGAGTACAGGCAACGGCTGGGAACCACCAAGAGTGAACCGAGTCGTTTTCGTTGTATAGGCAACGACTGGGAACCATCAAGAGTGAATCGAGTCACTGTCGGTGTACAGGCAATGGCTGTGAACCGCCATGAGTAAACCGAGTCACTACCGGTGTACAGGCAACAACTTCGATCCACCAAGAATGAATCGAGTCGCTGCCGATGTACAGGTAATGGCTGGGAACCACCAAGAGTGAATTGAGCCATTGCCAGTGTACAAGCAATGATTGGGAACCGCCAAGTGTGAACCGAGTTGCTGCTAATGCACAGACAACAGTAGGGAACCACCAAAAGTGAATCGAGTCTCTGTCGATGTATGGACAATAGCAGGAAAGAGTCGAGAGTGAGCCGAGTCGCTGCCGATGCACGGACAATGGCTAGGAACCACCATGAGATAGAACCAAGCTGTTGTCGGTGTACAGGCAATGGCTGGGAACTGCCATAAATGAACCGAGTCGCTGCTAGTGTACAGGCAACGGCTGGGAATCGCCCAAAGTGAACCGAGTCGTTGTCGGTGTACTGGCAACGGCTAGGAACTGCCAAGCGTGAACCGAGTCGCTACCGATGTACAGGCGACGGTTGGGAACTGCCAAGAGTGAACCGAGTCGCTACCGGTGTACAGGCAACTGCTGCGAACCACCAAGAGTGAACTGAGTCGCTGTAGGTGTATAGGCAACGGCTTAGAACCGCCAAGTGTGAACTGAGTTGCTGTCAGTGTACAGGCAATAGCTGGGAACCACCAAGAGTAAACTGAGTCATTGCCGGTGTACAGGAAACGGCTGGGAACTGCGATGAGTGAACCGAGTCGTTGTCGGTGTACAGGCAACGGTGAGGAACTGCCAAGAGTGAACCGAGTTGCTATCGATGTACAGGCGATGGTTGGGAACCGCCAATAGTGAACCGAGTCACTATCGGTGTACAGGCGACGGCTGGGAACCGCAAAGAGTGAACTGAGTCGCTGCAAGTGTATAGGCAATAGCTTAGAACCGTCAATAGTGAACTGAGTTGCTGCCGTGTGCAGGCAATGGCTGGGAACCGCCAAGAGTGAACTGAGTCAGTGTCGGTGTACAGGCAATGGCTTGGAACCTCAAAAAATGAATCGAGTTGCTGCTGGTGTACAGGCAATGGCTGAGAACCATGAAGAGTGAACCGATTCATTGTCGGTGTACAGGAGACAGTTAGGAACCACCAAGTGTGAACCAAGTTGATGCTGGTGCACGAACAATAGCTGGGAACTACCAAAAGAGAACCGAGTCACTGTCGATGTGAAGACAACAACATGGAACTACCAAGAGTGAACCGAGTCGCTGTCGATGTACGGACAATGGCTTGGAACCGCCAAGAGATAGAACCAAGTCGTTGTCAGTGTACAAGAATGGCAAGGCACCACCAAGAGTGAACCGAGTCGCTGCTAGTGTACAAGCTATGGCTGGGAACTGCCAAGAGTGAATCGAGTTGTTGCTGGTGTACTCTCAACGGCAGGGAACCGTTAATAGTGAACAAAGTCATTGCCGGTGTACAGGCAACGGTTTGGAATCACCAAGAGTGAACTGAGTCGCTGTCGATGTATGGACAACAGCCAGGAATTGCCGAGAGTGAACCGAGTCGCTTCCAATGTACGGACAATGGCTAGGAACAGGCAAGAGGGAACCAAGTCATTGCCAGTGTACGGGCAACGACTGGGAATCGCCAAGAGATAGAACCAAGCCGTCGTCGGTGAACAGGCTATGGCTGGGAACCGCCAAGATTGAACCGAGTCGCTGCCAGTGTACAGGCAATGGCTGGGAACCGCCAAGATTGAACCGAGTCACTGCCAGTGTACATGCAATGGCTGGGAACCGCTAAGAGTGAAACGAGTCATTGCTGGTGTACAAGCATCGGCTGGGAACCGCCGAGAGTGGACCGAGTGGCTGTAAGTGTATAGACAATAGCTGGAAATCGCCGAGAGTGAACCGAGTCGCTGTGGATGTACGAACAAAGGCTGGGAACTAGCAAGAGTGAACCATGTCGCTGTCAGGGGGTACGGACAACTGTTGGGAACTGCCAAGAGTGAACTAAGTCACTATTGGTGTACACGCAACGTCGGGGAACCACCGAGAGTGAAACGATTGGCTGTCAGTGTATAGGCAATGGATGGGAACCACCAAGAGTGAATTGAGTCGTTGCTGGTGTACAAGCAACAACTAGGAACCGTCAAGAGTGAACAGAGTCGCTGTCGGAGAACAGGCAACGACTAGAAACCGCCAAGAGTGAACCGAGTCGCTGCTAGTGTATATGCAATGGCTGGGAACCGTCGAGAGTGATCCGAGTGGCTACCGGTGTACAGACAACAGTTGGAAATTGCCGAGAGTGAACCAAGTCGTTGTTGATGTACAGACAATGGTTGGCAACAGGCAAGAGTTAACCAAGTCACTGCCGATGTATGGGCAATGGCAGGGAACCGCCAAGAGATAGAACCTAGCAGCTGACGGTGTACAGGCAATGGGTGGGAACCGCCAAGAGTGAACTGAGTCGTTGCGAGTGTACAGGCAACAGCTGGGAACCGCTTTGAGTGAGACGAGTCATTGCTAGTGTACAGGCATCGACTGGGAACCGTCGAGAGTGAACTGAGTGGTTGCCGGTGTACGGACAACAGCTAGATATCTTCGAGAGTGAACTGAGTCGCTGCTTATGTATGGACAACGATAGGGAACTAGCAAGAGTGAACCATGTCACTGCCAGTGTATGGGCAACGACTGGGAATCACCAAGAGATAGAACCAAGCTGTCATCGATGTACAGGCAATGGGTGGGAACCTCCAATAGTAAACCAAGTCGCTACAAGTGTACAGGTAACGGCTGGGAACCACCAAGAGAGAACTGAGTCGTTGCCGGTGTACAGGCAATGGCTGGGAACAGCCAATAGTGAACTGAGTTGCTGCCATGTGCAGGCAACGACTGGGAACCGCTAAGAGTGAACTGAGTCACTGCCGGTGTATAGGCAATGGTTTGGAACAGCCAAGAATGAGTTGAGTCACTGTCGTTGTACAGGAAATGGTTGGGAACCGTAGAGAGTGGACTGATTCATTGCCGATGTACAGGCAACGGTAGGGAACCATCAAGTGTGAACCGAGTCACTGCCGGTGCACAGACAATAGCTGGGAACCGCAAAAAGTGAATTGAGTCGTTGCCGGTGTGTGGACAACAGAAAGAAACTGCCGAGTGTGAACTGTGTCGCTGTCGATGTATGGACAATGGCTGGGAACTGCCAAAAGATAGAACCAAGCCATTGTCGGTGTACAGGCAATGGCTGGGAATCGCCAAAAGTGAACCGAGTCGCTGCCAGTGTATAGGCAACGGCTAGGAACAGCCAAGAGTGAACCAAGTCGTTGCTGCTGTACAGACAATGGCTGGGAACCGCCAAAAGTGAAATGAGACGTTGTTAGTGTACAGGAAACGGCTGGGAACTGCCAAGAGTGAACCGAGTCACTACTGGTGTACAGGCAATGGCTTGGAACCACCAAAAGTGAACCGAGTCATTGCTGATGTACAGACAACGGCTGGGAACTGCCAAGAGAGAAATGAGTCGCTGCTGGTGTACAGGCAACGATTGGGAATTGCCAAGAGTGAACCGAGTCGCTGTTGGTGTACAGGAAATGGCTTGGAACCGCCATGAGTGAAATGAGTCTATTGTTGTACAGGCAACGGTTGGGAACCGTGAAGAGTAAACCGAGTCATTGTCGGTGTACAATCAACAGTTGGGAACCGCCAAGTGTGAACCGAGCCGCGGCTGTTGTACGATCATCGATAGGGAACCACCAAGATGGAATCGAGTCACTACCGAGGTACAAAGAACTTTTGGGAACTACCAAGAGTGAACCGAGTCACTGCGGGTGTACAAGCAACATCAGGGAAACCATCAAGAGTGAACCAAGTGGCTGCCGATGTACAGGCAGCAGCTGGGAACCGTCAAGAGTGAACCGTGTCGTTGTCGGAGAATAGGCAATGACTAGGAACCGCCAAGAGTGAATCGAGTCACTGCTGGTGTACTGGTGTAGACACCCAAATTTTGCAGGATAAAGTATGGTGGCTGGACTTTTGGTCACAAATGAGCTCAAACCCTAGTTTAGTCCACCAAAGCTTAACAAGGCCCACTACGGCCCATGGAAGCCTACTTAGGCCCATAAAGCCCACATAGGCCCTTTAAGCCCTCTTAATCAACTTAGGCCCATGAAGGCCCACAAAGCCCATGAAAACCAAGTTAGGTCCACCTAGGCCCACTTAGGCCCATGAAGGCCCACAAAGCCCATGAAAACCCACTTAGGTCCACCTAGGCCCACTTAGGCCCAATTAAGCCCATGAAGGCCCATAAGCCCATAAAGGCCCACAATGCAACAATTCAGCCCATTTTCTTCTCTTTTTCTTCCAACCCAACACCCACTCTTTCTCCCCTCTCTTCTCAAGAATCCAGCCAACACCACCAGCAACCCATCCTTTACCTAGCTTCTGCATGAGCCCAGCAATCACTACAGCCATTTCCCGCAACTTGATGCTCGAAGTTGAGCCACCAGACGCGTCGCTGTGAGCTTGGACCGCCGTTGATCTCTGTCGGTGAGCAAGGGGACAAGATGGAGTGTGGAGAACAGCAGGTTGTTAGTTTGTTAGTCTATTGGGGTTGTTAGTCCATTAGGGGAGTGGTTAGTTCGTTAGTAAGATAGTTAGGTAGTTAGGCTGTTAGGTCTGTTAAAGAGTGAGTGGGTTGTTACAGTGGGTCGCCTGAGGTTCTCCACCTATAAAAGGAGCATCAGAGACAGAGGTTTCAGGGTCTTTTTGCGAAAGGGAAGCAGAGAATTCCAGAGAGAGAGAGGAGTTCGTGGAGGTGAGAAGCGTGGGTTCAGGCCATCTCCAGCGAGCTGCAGAGGTAACACGTGACGTTTGGCCAGGTACACCCTCTTCCAGCTTCATTTAGTTTCAATTTTAAATCTCTAGGACTTCCCTTGTCTTCCCAAGTCGATTCCGATCGATCCAAAGGATTCCTCTGGTCGAAATCAGTCCCCAAGCCTCGTCGACGCTGTATTCCGGTGGCCTAGGTGGGGGGGCTGGTCTAGGGTACGGTCCTAGCCTCCGAGAGTCGTCTTATCCTCCCCTGGTCTTCCTCTTGCTCCTCCACTCCTCCGTGCATCGCTCCGATGCCTCTCGAAGCCTCCACCAGGACATCGCCGAAGTTGCAGTGTCTCGCCGTTGCCGGAGAAGACGCCACGCCTCCAGCCACTCCGCGCAACTGCGAGCCTTCAGGAAGCTTTCATGACGCGCCCTTAGCACTCCAGAGCCCTTGGAGCTGAGCCACGAGCTCTAGAACATGCTCGCGACCTCGCTCGTCAGAGAAGAGGACGTCGGGACAGTCGAAGCCCCTTCCGCGTCATCATCCACCTTTGAGCTCTTGGAGAAGGGAGAAGGCTCCTATCAACATGCCAAAGCCTCCACAACCTCCGGATTGTCGCGTCGTAGCTCCAACAATCCCTCTTCTTCCCTGACGCCATCGCCGGAGTGCCTCGACGGTGAGGGGGACTGGTAGCTTCTCTAGCCGTTGAAACCTCGATCCAAGCCGTTTGATCTTCTCCCCTCCCCTTCTTCTTGCTTCCCATGGGATCAGACCACGGAAAAGCCTTTGATTGCCTCTCCAGCTGTCATCGACGGCGGAGCTCCGTTGTCGACGGCCGCCGTTGTCATTTTCTTTAAAAAAATTTAAAAACATTTTTATTTTAATAAAAAATTGAAACTTTTTGTCTGTTGCATTTAGATCCTTTTTTTTATTACAAATAGGTCTTTTTCTTACACTTAGGTCCTGAATCATTTTTCATAAATCGTTTGAATAAAGTTTTAACTGAAAATATTGCATTATGCCCCCAGAGTATTCAAAATAATGTTTTCCAGGTTTAAAAGTTTAATAAAAATCACCAGAGTTTCTTTTCATGCATTTTAATCCATATATTTTTGCATAAAGGGCGCTGAACTTTTCTAAAACCTTCTTGAATGCATATTTTGCTGG
The DNA here is from genome assembly GCA_024699735.1 of Posidonia australis. Lineage (NCBI taxonomy): Eukaryota > Viridiplantae > Streptophyta > Magnoliopsida > Alismatales > Posidoniaceae > Posidonia > Posidonia australis. The sequence goes on along the minus strand of JAMKQA010007625.1, from coordinate 710 downwards.
TTAAATTGCATTAAAACCCCTAGACTCTACTGAAACTCCTCAGAATGAATATTTTGCTGGTTAAACCTTCTTGAACCGAGTCACTTCTAGTGTACAGGCAAAGGCTGAGAACTGCCAAGAGTGAACCGTGTCATGGCCGGGGTACAGGCAATGGCATGGAACCTCCAAGAGTGAACCGAGTCGCTGTTAGTGTACAGGCAACGACTGGGAACCACCAAGAGTGAACCGAGTCGCTGCTGGTGTACAGGCAACGATTGGGAACCGCCAAGAGTGAATTGCGTCACTGCTGATGTGTAGGCAACGGCTTGGAACTGCCAAGAGTGAACTCAATTGCTGTTGGTGTGCAGGCAACGGTTGGGAACCGTGAAGAGTGAATCGAGTCATTGCTGGAGTATAGGCAACGACTAGGAACCGCCAAGAGTGAGTTGACGGCAGGGAACCATTAAGAGTGAATAGATTCGCTGTTGGTGTATAGGCAACAGCTGAGAACCACCAAGAGTGAATCGAGTCACTGCTAGTGTACAAGTAACGGCTTGGAATCGCCAAGAGTGAATTGAGTCATTGTCGGTGTACTGCTGTAACCATGCCGTCGAGGGTGGCAACAAATGTATGGGTGCCAAAGTTGGCAAAGCCACGGCAAAAATGAAATGATGCAAAAATGCAGGAGTCGCCACCTAGTCTATTAAAATGGAAGACGAGGAAAACCATAT
>JAMKQA010007624.1:0-33544 GCA_024699735.1 Posidonia australis | reverse complement strand
ATTGTTTTAAATGTTCAGGGTAAAACATGCAATATTTTCAGTTAAAACTTTATTCGAAACATTTTAGAAAAATGAGTGCAGGACCTATATGTAATAAAAGGACCAGAAAGTAATTCCAGAAGGACCTATTTTCAAGAAAAACATAAACTCCAGATTTTATTCAAATTAAAAGTTTAAATGTTTTCAAAACTTAGAAAAAAGGTGATGGCCGCCAGCGATGGAGCTCGCCGTCGGTGACCATCAGAGGAAGAAAAGGGGGAGGCTCCCGAGGTCTGATCTCAGATCAGACCGCACAGGAAGCATGAAGGGGGCAAGGCGAAGGGATCCAACGGAGTGGATCTTCAAACCAACGGTGGGAACTCTCCTCCCACCCCGGACGCCGTCGGGCTGCTCCGATAAAGGACCTGCGGCGACTGGCGTGCTCGGAGCTGCGGCACGGCATCTAGAGGCTTCTAGAAGGTGCGAGGAGGCATCGGGGCTGCTCCGAAGCGGCGTGGGGGCTGGTGGAGCGTGGCGGTGGCTTGACCGTCGCCGCCGCGGCTTCCTCCAGCGAGCGACGTGGCTGGGACGATCGGGGGCTCGCGACGTGGATCCAGAGGCTCGGGCGCACTCGTGGGAGGCTGAGGAAGGTGTCTTGAACGTCGGAGCGGAGCAAGGAGGGCTGCGGCGTGAAGTGCTCCACTGTTCCAGTCGTCTTCTTCGACGACGGCGGGATCTGTGCAGAACTCCGGCGACGGCGGGTGGACATCTGGAGGCAGCGGAGCGGCGTGGCGGGGCATGGTGAGCTCGAGGGAGACCAGAGGAGGAGAGGAGAGGGCTCGGGGATCCAGGAAACTTCCTAGATTGCCCCCCCACCTCTGTCGCCGGAAAACGGCGATGGCGGGGCACGGTAGGCAATTTCGACTAGAGGAAGCCTCTGGTTTGCTTTGAATTGCCTCAAGGAGAGAGAGAAGGACCTAGGAATGCACGAATTATGAACTAGAAGGGCCCAGAATGGCGTACCTGGCTTGGAGGACCTCTGCACCTCGCCGGAGCTCTGGAAGCGATTGTCTGCCTCCTCCGCGATTGCTCTGGCTCTTTCCTCGCACTCAATTCCTCACTCTCGAGTGCTAGAAAGCTCTTGAATGCGCTATGAATTGTCTTCCCTCCCTGAATGGTTGGCTTCTTCTCTTTATATAGGTGAACCCATCAAATGCTTCTCGAATTTACATGCGTCTCGTAACAGAAAAGCGAGCTCACCCGACCACGGTTACGCCAGCTCAGCCAACGGCTGTCTCTGGTGGTCTCCATTTTGCTCCCTTGTTTGCTGTCAAAGATGAATGGCGATCCTGGCTGTCGGCTGTTGATCCAGTGGCTGAGGCTGCTCTGGTTGAGTTGCTGGTACGGTGTGGCTCGGGCTGGGCTGAATGAGCTCAGTGAAGAAGGAATGAGCTTAATGGCTAATTGGGTTCGTGAGGTGTTAAGGAGAATGGGTTCAATCAGTGGGGTATGGAGGACTTGTGATTTATTTGAATATTTTGATAGGAAAACTTTGGTAAATGAAGATGGTAGAATAATGCATATGGTGTTGGGTTTGGTTTTGGTAGAAATAGGTGAAAATATAAATTGGAGAAGATGTGGACTGAGCCATGACGGGCCTCCATGGGCCTAATTGGCCTTATGTGGGTCTTGTGGGCCCCCATGGGCCCAAATGGGTTTAGGTGGGTCCAAATGGACCAAATGGGCCCAATAAAGTTGAATGAGAGTCAAATGGGCCTAGAATGGGCTTTTAGACCCAAATGGGCTCAACTAGGGCTTAATGGGCCTAAGTGGGCCTTCATGGGCCCAATTGGATTTCAATGAATTGAATGGCCTAATGAGGGTTTGTGGGCCCAAATGGGCTCATCCAAGGTTCAAGCTCAGCCACCAGATCCTCATCCTGCAAAATTAGGAAAAATTGGGGTGTCTACACCATGTATCTGGCAGTTATGGCATCTTATGACAAACTAGCAGTAGTCTATTTCAATAGTGGACCAGAAATACCCCTACAACATAATTTTCTTAGCTAGGAGAACCCCATTCATATGCAAACCACAGGTGCCTGCGTGAACTTTTAACATTAGCATATCTGCCTCCTTTTTGTCCACAGATCTGAGAAGCATCTGGTTATAAGATCTTCTATATAGTTGTCCGGCCCCGAGCACATATTTAGATGCTAACCGTGTCAAGGTATTTTTATCTATTGCAGAAATGCCAGGAGGGAAGCCGCCAGACTCCTAGAAAGTATTAATATCACTATACCAGGGCAATTCAATAGATGATGGCGTCTCTTGAATATGCATACAATGTGCTGGTTGTTCAATGCATGTGACTGAGATATCTATGGCTTGTGCCTTTGGGAGTGATAACCATGATGCTAGAGTTGCCAAAGCATCTGCATACGCATTCGTAGCTCGTTTCATGAAGGAAAATTTGACACTTTGAATTCTTCAGTCAATTTTAACAAATGTTCATGATATAGCACGAGCTTCCGGTCTTTTGTCTTCCAGTCGCCATTGACTTGTGAAATAACCAACATTGCGTCGCCATATACGTGGAGTTCTCGGGCACCTTGGTTTTTTGCCACTTCTAAGCCAAAATGCAGGCCTCATATTCAGCTTCATTATTGGTGCATTCAAATGTCAGCTTCCTTGCGAAGGGGATTAGCTGTCCTTGTGGCATTGCTAGAACTGCACTGATGCCTCTTCCTCATTTATTGACTGCACCATCAAAGTACAGACACCACTGATGCTCATTTTGAGGTCCTTCTAGTTCCTCCTCGTCCATTGCAAACAATATATCTTCATCTGGGAACTGGGTTTGCAGCGGCTGATATTCTGGCAAAGATAGGTCGACTAAGTGATCTGCCATTTTCTTGTCCTTTTATGGACTTCTGTGTGATAAATGTGATATCATATTGGGACAACATCACCTGCCATTTGAAACATCTGCCCACCAAGGCTGGCTTCTGGAACAGATATTTGATAAGGTCATGCCGACATAATAACAATACTGGATATGCCATCATATAATGTCTGAGGCGCTGTGTAGCCCACAGTAGGGATAAGCAGACTTTCTCTATTGGGCTGTATTTAACCTCGCAGTCATTGAACTTTTTGCTGAGTTAGTAGATAGCCTTCTTTTTACGCCCAGATTCATCGTGCCTTCCCATTGATTGTTATGTTGTAGAGAAATATAACAGTAGAAGGCACCCTGGAGTATGGGGAACTAAAACTGGAGGCTTCACCAGAAGTTGCTTGATTTTATCAAAGGCTGCTTGACATTCGTCATTCCAGCATGTTTGGGTGTTTTTCCTCAGTAGCTTGAATATGAGTTCACATATTGGAGTATGCTGTGCAATGAATCTGCTGATGTATTGCAGTCGGCCTAATAATCCGCGAATTTCCTTCTTGGTGGTCGGAGGAGGCATGTTAATAATAGCTCTGGCTTTGTGGGGGTCCACTTCAATTCCTCTTTGACTGATAATGTAACCCAGGAGCTTTCCAGATGATACCCCAAATACACATTTATTGGGGTTCAGGCGGAGCTTATACTTTCGCAGGTGATCAAACAACTTTCTCAAATAGGAGAGATGGTCCTTGGGCTCTTTAGATTTGGCAATCATGTCATCCACGTATACTTCAACTTCTTGGTGCGTAAGATCGTGGAATAACACTGTCATGGCCCTTTGGTATGTTGAGCCTGCATTCTTCAACCCGAATGGCATTACTCTATAACAGAAGACTCCCCATGGAGTGATGAAAGACGTCTTCTCCATATCTTCTTCAGCCATTCGTATCTGATTGTATCCCAAAAACCCAACCATAAATGATAACATCTTATGCCCTGCAGAGTTGTCTACTAGAATATCGATGTGAGGGAGCGGGAAATCCTCTTTAGGGCTCGCTTTATTGAGGTCTCGATAGTCAATGCACATGCGAACCCGTCCATTCTTCTTCAGCACAGGCACCACATTGGCGAGCCACTCAGGATATAATACGACTTTGAGGAAATTGACTTTGTATTGTTTCATGATTTCCTCTTTAAGCTTTAAGAGTCACTAGGGTCGCCATCTACGAAGCTTCTGTTTGACCGGCTTTGAATTTGGTATTAGTCATAATGTATGAACTACCACCTCAATGTCTAGTCCAACCATTTCATCATAGCTCCATGCAAAGACATCTACATATTCTTTCAAAAAAGCTATAAACTTTGCCTTTGCTTGTGGTGGTAATTTAGCACTGATGCGTGTTTCTTTGATATCTTCCACTGTGCCGATATTGGTAAGCTCTATCTCTTCTTCTACATGAAGGTTTGGGCCTTCTGGGTCATTATCATAAAATGGGATCTGTAATGGCTCATCATCATTATCTACTCCATGGACCTCATCCTCTTATACAAAAGCGATTAGCTCTGACAGGATTTCTTTTTCAAATGCCGGGTCTATAATGTCAACTAAGAAGGCCACTTCTGATTCCACGCCCTGATGGTGCTTAATGACTATCACAGTGACTTTCGTGTTCTTGTATCGGCATTGCGCTACTTCTTCAGTTTCCTTATCTGGATGATCTGGGGAGCTGGGAGTCCCTACCTCTGATGCCTCCTTATTTTCATTTTTTGATTTTTTTGGTATTTCCTTTTTCTTTGCTATCTATACAAGATTCTGCCTGCTGGCAGCTGCTTTGTTGTAGGTTAGTGAGACTACCGCCGCCCGTCTCACTTGTGCCTAATTCAAGGTTTTTTTTTTTTTTTTGATCCTCACCCTCCAAGTGAGGCTTATACTGCCAATACCAACTTGACCCCCCTCCCGGCTGACAGGAGATTAACTCCATTGGTCTAGCATCCCTTCTATCTATCTCGTGCAGGACCATAACTGAAAGCTGGTCCTAGGGTGGCATTGGTGCTTCTGCTGGTGATGAAGTGGAAATGTTTTGCCCTTCCTCATGCGATCACGCTCTGCCAGGTCTTCTGCGAGCACATCCAGCTGCTCCTAGAATAAGAGGTCCAGATCCCCAATGTCATCATCTGTGTTTGTCTCTTGGACCACTGTGTGGACTGCTGACTGCTCTTGAGTTGTTGGATATAACTCCGTCTGACCACTGTTCTGCACGATCTCCTGCTCTATACCCTACTGCTCTGTCTCTAGCCGGCCGCTGTCTTGATATGAATCTTCTAGACAGACCCAAGCTGATGGTACTGACAATGCATAGGAGTTTGTGTTCGGATCCAAGATGCCTACGCTGATAAAGTTGGCCAAATTCTGTGAAATACATAACTTGGATGACTTACCGAAGCATTGCAATTTCTTCTTCTGGCAGCACTGTTCATAACCCAAACCATCTCGCTCAATCCATTCCTCGGCCTTGATCGGTTCGACGATTCCTTGGCCATAACGCCCCATAGGCGATCCTTTCTCCTATCCCCATTTGCGACACAAGTTGTCGACCATCAAACAGGGGTTACCGTAAGTGGCCAAGTGGCTGGCATGCTCCAAGGGTGGAATGAAATTAACTAGCTCAAACTGGTTAACCCGATAAAGGACATTGAAAGGTTTCGACTCAAAGTGGATGGTCTGGGTGGCTTTGGCAAAGACAGATTCAACCTTTTCCATATCTTCTGCTAGGACAACAACAACATTGTCATCCCAGCAGAACTTAATCATACCATGGAGGGTTGAAGGAATGATTTGATGCTTGTAAAGCCAAGGGCGTCCAAGCAAAAGATTGAAGGAGGGTTCGATGTCTACGACGTAGAATTCTACGTCGAAACGAGCAGGGCCTATAGTTAATGGAATGATCAAAATCCCAAGCGCATCATGATGCGTATTATCGAACGCTATCATCCCCTTCACGGTTGGCGTAATGTCCTCGGACTTGAATCCGATTGCACTTGCTGTACGCAAGGGGCAAACATTTAAGTCTGCTCCATTGCCCGCAAATGTGAGAGGGATGCGGAAGCTCCGATACTGTGCGGTGATGAATAAGGGGGAATTATGGTTGGTGCTAGAAGGAGGTAACTCTAGGCTGGAGAAGGAGATAACCTGAGGCACCGCTATCATTCCTATCATGTTTTCTATGGTAGCCGGCTCTATAGTCTGGGATACAAAGGCAGCCTGAAAAACTCTAAGGAAGGCTTCTTTATGCTCAACCGATGTATGGATTAGGTCCCAGATGGAAATATCAGCTTTAACCTTCTTAAGCTGTGCAGTGATGTCAGTTGAAGGTTGGCTGCTAGTAATAGGATTGGGTGGTGCTACTCTAGACATAGGTAATTGAGGAGAATGTGCTTGGAGCTGGACAAGGGCTGCTGCGACAGGTGCTGGTGACCTAGATGGCTGGGCTGGCAATTGGTTAGGGTTAAAGTTGGAGGGTTAAGCCTAGATGCTGAGGGTTTGTATACTCTGCCCGATCGTGTTACTTCTACGCACATTCTTGTGGCATAGTTGTAAGGAACACGATGCGTGTCGTGGGTTAGAGTAACAACAACCGAGGGGCAGGCAACTAACTGCATAGGAGTGTTTAAAGAATATGGGTGAGTAGGAGGATAAACCTGAGGATGTTGGGAGTATTAGTAAGGGTACTGGTGGGCCTGAGGGTATGTTGGCTGACTTGACTTAGATTGGGGCCAGGATGATAAATAGATTGGAGTTGGTGGTTGGGAATATACAACAGGTGGCACCTCAGAGTACTCCGATTCGACAACCGGACGGATCACATGATTAGATTCCTCAAAATTACCGAGGAAAGAACAATACAATTGGCGGGGAAAGGGGACGACTCATCATGGATCAAGTCGGTTGGACGGATAAGGGTAGAGACAGAAGAAACAAAATTTACTCCCGAGGAACCTGGTGCTCCTGAGGGTGAATGCTGTGGCAAGGTTTGGTTAACTATGCTAGGGTGTGCTAGTTGTTCTTGGGTGGCCACTGGTGTGTATTTTGGGCCGGATGCTTGGGTATTAATCACTATGACCCTCTGGTCAATCAAATCGTGGACAGCGTCCCTGAATGTCAGGCAATTATCCGTCGAGTGGCCATCCACCCGATGGAAATTGCAGAATGCATTGGAGTTGTACTAGGCTGGCAGTGGATTAGTTGGAGGGTGCACCTCAGGCAGCTTTAGCAGGGATGCAACTTTAGAAAATACCATGCTCAAGGGCTCCACTAACGGGGTGTAGTGGCGCCTGTCACGGCGTTGTCGCTTCAGCTATGGATGTGCCAACGGTGGGCGCATCCTGTCCGATAGGGCAGGGTAGACTAGTGTAGCTATAGGGGTAATGTGTGATGCATGCGGTGCTCTAGGTGTAGGCGTGGGTGCATAAACTACTTGTCGATACGGGGACCGGCGGATATTTACCAGAGCAGTAGGGGATCTAATGTAAGAAACTGTGTTTTTGGAGGGATCCCGCCACCTAGGTGGATTGGTGTTGTTGTTGTTGCTACTGCTGCTAGGGCCACTATGTGAGGCAATGGCCTGTTTGGCAAATGCCGAGAGCATTGGAAAACTGCCGCCGCGCAGTGAGCTCTCAACATGGGTGCCCGCTCAAAGCAGTGCCAAAAAAGTAGTGACCAGTTGTATGCTAAGCAGAGCCCAGACCGCTAGCTGTGCTTCTTGGATTATAATCTCGATAGACTCGTCGTCGAAGGGTCTATATTTGACTTGTGAAGCCAAGGAGCGCCATCGTCCAAGATACTCCCCAAATGCTTCTTGGGGCCTCTGCCTGATAGTGACTAAGTCCTCCCACTTGGGGACTAAGTCAAGATTAAAGGAATATTGTTCTAGGAACGCCTATGTAAGGTCGTCCCAAGTCTTGATGGTGGCCATGTTGAGGGAAGTGAACCATTTCAACGCAGGCCCCGTGAGACTCTTTTGGAACAGGCAAATCAACAACCTCTCGTCCGCTTCAAGCTGGGCGAGGTCTCCACAATAGGCTTTGAGGTGGGCAATTGGGCAGCCCCTACCATTGTATTTGTCAAATTCGGGATTTGGAAATTCGGGGGGAGAGTCGCCTCTAGGAAATAACAGAAGTCCTGGAATTGGTAGGACTGGCGGTCCCCGCCCTGCACTTGTCGGAGAGTGCACTCCAGATCATTTACTCTCGCGAGGAGAGCATCCGGATCTACTGCAACTATGGATTGTGCAGTAGAGGTGGGTGTCGCGTACACTGTATGGTTGCCCCTAAGGGCTCCTCCGGATCCACCATTCCACCGTCTGGTGTTACGGCAGGATGGCCAGTGTGCCCGTGCATGGGTGCAATGTGCTATGGGATAAAAGATGAACCTTGTGTGTGGTAAAAGGGTGAGGACAATGCAAGGGGCGGTGCAATAAGTGGTGCAGAGTGTGGGAGCAAGAGCTGTTGGACTGGAATGGTCTCTGGTACAATGCTCATGGAGGGCTGTGCTCCCACCGGCCTAGTGGGCTGGCCACTAGATAGGAGGGATGCATGCTGTGGTGGGTACTGTGCAGGTGTAACAAATGGTAATGTCGACACCCCTATTGCCGGAGAGATGAGGGATGGCGACGGCTGTGACGGGAGTGCAGTGGATGCAAACTGTGGTCCTAAGGCCAGTTGCGCAGGCAACTCGGGATCCAAAATGGTCAGAGCTGAAAAGGGCTGGAGCGCCAGTGCCAATCCCAACAACTGCTGGTCGAGGGCTGACATTTGTTGCAGTTGCGCGGTGACGGGATCGTCGCTAGTGGCTCCAAAGGAAGGAGGCAAGACAGGGGAGGAAACAGGAGGCTGAGATCCCAGTTGTCCGAACTGGAGGGTGGCAACTACTAAAACAGCCGCAGTGGGAGGAGGGCTAGACAACACATAGCCCTGAGGAGAAACAGACTCAACTGCTATGGCCCCAACAGCAGTAGAAGACCAGGCAGGTGGTCCCGAAGGCAGGGTAGCCACAGGGATATGGAAATGAGGTGATGGAGGTCCTCCAAAAGCCAAGGCAAAAGTGGAGGCAGCGGTGATGGTTGGAACAGACACAAAGGAAGAGTATCCCGAGATGGGGACCTCCTCCAGAATAGCAGAGGAAAGGGACTCGCTAGCATGCTGGGCCATTGTGGATCGTGAGCGAGTAAGGATCGAACTACGGCTGGGTAGAAGAGGATGACTACTAAGACGAGCTATCGTCGGAAGTGACAAATAACTTCGGAGACGTAGTCGAGAATAGGGTTGCAAATAGAGTCTGCGAAAGGAAAGACCTCGAGCTTTGGCTAAGGAGACTCGCACAAACAAGAATCCTATGCACATAAACAATCAAGTTAGAAAAGATGCAATGTTTATGGTGGTATGAGATGCAAAATGCATGAAAGCCTCTAGTATGCGCTCCCTTGCAACCTAGGGGTGTCCTACCAAGCCGTCTACTCCGAGTTCACATAGGGGTGAATGGGTCTCCAACTCAAGTTTAGAGAAATGAAGGTCCCCGTTCTAAATCCCTGCCAAAGCTTAGGCAGTGAATGAGTGGTGCGGTCGGGGCCTCGTCCTCTGCCAAAGTAGTAGGTTGTAATCTCTACAAAGACCGACAAGACCCTAGACAAGGGGGGACAAACCCGATATTTCATCCCACGCCAAAGCCATAGGACGAGACATCAAGAAATGTCCTTCGCAGACTGAATAGGTGGACCCAGGAGAGGAGAAAATGCATGCCCTATATGATATATGCAAATTATGCTTTGAGTCTTTTACTTGCAAGCTTATTAAACCGTGAGGTGAATTTGCAATTTGTCACTAGTTTGTCTTATGTTTTATTAATTTTGGCTTTTTATATTTCCATTAACCAAATGGGGAGAGCAAACATGTCTCTAATCTCCAAAGCATGGCATGTACAGTAAGGGAAATAAACATGCAAATCAGCCATGAATTATCAAAGAAAAGCATGTGCAAAACATGTGCAATAGTGATGACATAGCAAATGTGTAAAAGGAAAAAACCCATTATGCAAAAAGCATGTACGCAAGAAAAACACCACTTAAAAGGATAACCAATGCAATGCCTGGAAATAGGCAAGCAAGAAGAAAAGCCAAAGTAAACGAGAAACTCAAAACAAATGCTGGGATCTGGTTATCCCCAGCGGAGTCGCCAGTTCCTGTAACCATGCCAGCGACAGCCTTGGGCTTGACGCAAAAGGCCAAATACGGGAGAGTCGGCAAAGTCACAGCAAAAATAAAATAAAAATGTAGGAGTCGCCACCAAGTCTATTAAAATGGAAGAGGAGGAAAACCATATAAATCATTCAAATAAGCCAATGAAAAGCAGGTCATAAACCAGAAATGGTACGGATCCCTGTTATGCACGAGGATCGTCTTAGGCACCCTAGTGCCCCTGATAAATCAGTCTTTCTATGGGTTTCTCATTTACTTAAATGAAATGTCAGCTTTTCAGCCTTTCTATACGCCCAAGGGCGATATGCCATGCCATGCTAGGTGTGGGTGGTGTCTTATGCTAAAATATGGGTGCATGGGATGCAGGGTGTGTCCTAATGCTCAGAAATGTCACTCGTGTAATGGGACAAGCCCTGGTGCAAGGATGTTGCATGGATATGATCAAAAGATCTAACAATATCGAGTGATCTTCATCCTTGCTTTACTATATGCAATGTATGAGTTATCATGCATGAAAAGGATTGAAAACAGAGTTGGGTTTTCCTGATATATCCAGGAAGAAAACTAGAAAATTCCAGAAGCAAATCAAAACAAGAAATCATGCTAAAAACTATGCGAAAGCTGCTGTATGCTATTGAGAACAGGTTGATGCGCCTGTTAGGTGCACCACCTAGGTGCTTTAGTGGGGTCCAAAACGATGTGTCAAGGAAAACAAAGAAATCCATGCAGTGGAAATGTCATATAAGTGCATTACAGAAAGTTACGCAATGTAAAGTCCTTGTAAACTTGGAAAATATACTTTGAAAATCTAAACCAATGCAAGCATGAGAAGATATATGAGCCTTGTGCTCAAAGGCTACAAGCCTCACACAAGATCACCTTCTATTCGTGCTAAATGAAAGCAACAGAGTTCAGCCATGTCACTTGTATCATAGGCTGATGCATAATAATCTCCATATAGGAGCAAAGGGCAATCAACCTACCATATTTCAGCCATGGGCTGAGTACACAAGGTGCAAAAAAAGTCTTAAAACAGTAGCATCTCAAGATGAAAACATACATGCAAAGACTTGATATACCAGAGAATAAACACTAGGAAAACTAGAGTTAAATTCATCCGAGAAACAATGCAGATTGAAAGGCAAACAAGGTGATTTGCTCTCTGACCAATCTGGTTTACCAAAAGGGTGCGCCAGTGTATACACCCCGATTTTGAGGTGACTCATTGATAATTTTCCAAATGTTGCTTTGGATGTGGCTGACCCTTGAACCAACCTAAACCCATAGCAAGCCTGCAGTCCAATTAGAAATCTAGACAAGTAGGGGAGAGCACTAAGCTAGCACACCTACCTGGCACACTTAGCTAGCACACCTACCTGCACACCTAACTAGCACACCTACCTGGAACACATAGGTGGTGCACATAGGTGGCGCACATAGCTAGAGCACCAAGCTAGCGCACCAACCTAGCGCACAACCACTTTTCTGGCTACTGGCTGCTGGCTTTCAACCTCCCTTGCTTGTTACCTCCAGCAACGAATATGCCATGGAATCTTCCAGGCTTTTTGTCTACGAGGCTCCTTACATTCTCCATGAGTTACCCTTGAAAGTTCCCTATAAATAGACACCTATAGGTAGCAATTTGAGGGATTAGAAAGTTCAAGACACAATTGCAACCAGAATTCTGCAGCTGTCCCTTTGAGTTCTTAGCTTTCTTCTTGCATCCAGAGATATCCTCAGCCCTTCCAAAGCATCAAGTAGCTTATTATCTTGAGTCTTCTTTGAAGGAACATCTAGGACAAGGTAGGCCTTCTCACTTTACCTTTTAATTCTTGTTCTTTTACATTGGAACAAGGCATGCTAGAAACTTGCATATGGTCTGATTTCCTTTATGTTTTCATGAGATTTCAATGATGATTTTGCTTGTCTTTCTTGTAAGACGTTCTCCATGCTAATCTATACTCTTGTTTGCAAGCATGCTTGCTTTTCTTCTAGCATAAAATCTGCACCATATTGCATATATGAGTTATCTTTATTTTACTATTTCTTTACACAGATCCATGCCAAGTTTCTAAATGTAAGAGTTATGCAGTAGAGATAACATGACTTGTTTGTGTTTTGATTGGGTTCACTCATATCATGTTTAATTCCTTTGCACTTTGCATGTTTTCATACATGAAGCCATTAACTCATCTTGATTTTAATTACATGAATAATAAGATGGCTTTGATCTTGTGCATCCAATCATGTTTTCAACTCTTAACATTGGCATAAATCAATCTGCATTAACATGAATCACCCATCTCATTTCTGGGATAGATTCTGGATTAGATTGCTGTCTGATCCAGATTCTCTGGGGCGCACCACTCAGGCGCACCAAACCAGAGCACCACTCTAGCGCACAAAGCAGGTGCACCAGACAGGTCACAGAGCAGAGCATTCACTTTTGCATCCTTGTTTGCATGGCTTTCCGAAGGACTTTGAGTTTGATATTTTTATTGATTGTTCTTTGATATACCATGATTTTGCATGCATGTTTTTAGTTTTAAACCAGATCATTTTCCAGTTGTTTTCTCCCCTTTGATATTCAGTCTTGGGCAGGAATTTGGTAGGCTGTTTGCACCTTACTCCTACCTGGAGAGTCTATGCATCAGCCCATGATCCAATGTCATGACTGAATCCTGTTTTTTTCACTTAGCATAAGATAGGTAGGATCTTGTGTGAGGCTACTAGCCCTTGAGCACAAGATTCAGAAATCATTGCATTAGCATACTTACCGAGTTTTATAAAGAGTTTTACGCTGCACACTTTTCCAGAATGCATTCTCTTGTGAACTGGCATTGCATAGTTTTCTGTTTTCACTCAGCACATTTTTATGGCCCACCTAGGAGCATATAGGTGGTGCACCAGACTGGAGCACCAGTCTGGCGCACCAAACAGGCACAGAAGCCTATTTTCAGTAGCACACAGCAGGTTTTTTATATAGTTTTAGCATGTTTTCTCGACTTGATTTGCTTCTGGGTTTTCTTTGGCTTTCTTCCTTGATGTATTAGGAAGGCACAACTCTGTTATCGACTATTTTTATGCATGATTAGATGGCATTTGGCATATAGCAAGGCAAGGATGAAAAATCACTCGAGATTATTAGATTTTTGATCATATTATGCAATATTCTTGCATCAACACTTGACCCGACATACGAGTGATACTTCTGAGCATTAGGACACACCCTTACACATCATGCACCCATATCTTAGACACTCCACGCATAAGCATGGCATGGCATATCACCCTTGGGCGTACAGCAAAGGCTGTAAAGCCGACATTTCATAAGCAATTGAGAAACCAATAGAAGACCAATTTATCGGGCACACGAGGGTGCCTAATACCTTCTTCGTGCGTAACAGGGATCCTTACCCATATTTCTAGTTTACGAAGACCTTTTCCATTGTTTTTGCATGATTTTCATGTTTTATATGGTTTTCCTCGTCTTCCATTTTAATAGACTAGGTGGCGACTCCTGCATTTGCACATTTTTTATTTTTACCGTGACTTTGTCGACTCTCGCATATTTCTCCATTCTCGACGGCATGGTTACAACCAGAGTGGTGCTCTTGTTTGGTGTGCCACTCTGGTGTGCCAGTTTGGTGCTCTAGCGAAAATCTGAATCAGATTGCAGTCTGATTCAGAATCTGGTCCAGATTTTAGAGATAATTGATTTTTCTTAACCCAGATTAGTTTATACAAATGATAAGAGACTAAAACATGATGAAACAGTAAAAAATGAATATCTTTTATCATTTAATTCCAAATCATATCAAATCATGGGTTCATGGCTGAAAATGCTTGCATGAGATCCTTATGCATAAGAAATAAGTGAATGAATTCAGCAACCATATGCATACGATGGACACATAAAGAACACATCTACTGCATATTTCCTAGCATACATGTGCATGAATCATGGTTCCTTATGTAAAATAGAAAAGAAAAGCAACCCACATGAATTACAAGGTGTTGATTTTTATCATTCAGATTTACATGTAGCGTATCTTGCATAGGAAACTAACAATCTTATCATAAAACTCTTATGTAAACAGTAAAAATCAAATTATGTGTGAAGTTCAAGGCATGCTTTATTTGGTGTAAGAACTAAGATTAAAGATAAAAGGAGGGAGAGGAGCCTACCTTGTCCATGATGTTCCTTCTTAGAAGATCAAAGATAATATGATCCTTGTTGCTTTGGAAGGGCTGGAAATGCTTCAGAATACAAGGGAATGCTTGAGAAAATGAGATTGGTTTGCAAGGATCAGTAGATAGCTTGCTCCAGTTTTTCAACTTGATCAAGGTCCCAAATGGCTGCCTATGGGTGTCCTTATATAGGATTTTTCAAGGGTAACCCTCATGGAATGCAGACAGCCTCGTAAATGAAGAGCCTAGCGTAGATTCAATGGCATATTCGCTGGTGAAGGTTACAGACATGGGAGGTGGAAAGGCAGTAGTCAATAGCCTAAAAAGGGGTTGTGTGCTAGCTTGGTGTGCCAGGTAGGTGCGCCAGATCGGTGCGCCTTTCTGATGCTCCAACTAGGTGTGCCACTGTAGTGCTCCTCCTTAGTGCTCCAAATAGGTGCTCCATATTGGTGCTCCCCCCTACCTATTTGAATTTCTAATTGGGTTGCGGGCTTGCTATAGGTTTGTGGCTAGTTTAACTGATGGGATTGGGTTTGGCATAACCAAAGCAACATCTAGAAAATTCATCTATGAGTCACCTCAAAATCGGGGTATCTACACATTACATTTGCATATCATTCCATCCTTTTTGAGTAAGCCTGCCTTCTATGTGTTTTTCTGTGGATTTCACGCCAACCCGTTTTTTTGAATCCCTTCGCTTGACATTTGATTTGATTCCCATTATTCCACATATTTTTGATTTTTTCGATTTGATTTGGATTTCATTGCCCAAGGGCATATACTAATTGACCTAAAGGCCCACATTGGCCCAATTACGGATTATTTTCCCCTTTTAATTTTTATCACATTTTTTCATGATTCTAACAATTTGGGTTGATCCCACTATTGATCCTTTTGATATCATTACAGTTTCCCGAACTATTCTCTTCAAAAACACTGTCATTTTATGTGATTTTCTTCACATGTCACCATTTACCTATTATGCGTGGACTTTTTCACAATTTTTCCATTTGATTTCCGCGATGTTTTCTACGATTCTGATAATTTGGGTCGATTTCATTATTGATTCTTTTGATGTCGGTATGATTTTTCGAGCCATTCGCGCCAAAAACATCATCATTTCATGTAATTTTCTTTGTCCTGTCGTGTTTCGTGATTTCGTCATTTCGTGTGGATTTTTTCATAGTTTTTGCATACCATCTTACACATCCACTTAGTCTTGACTTGGCATTCATATTGGCATGATTAGAGCACAATCTAAGCTTAGCAAGCATTCATTCAACCTATAGCAAATGAATCGGACTAGAAAGACCAAGTTTCTCCTACGTACGTGGGTGCCTTATACCTTCCCCGTGCATAACAGGAATCCTTATCCATCCTCTAGTTTGTAGACATTTGGCCTTCTCATTTGCATCTCATGCATTCATCTTTTTGTGGTTTGTTTGTGGTTTTTCTCATCTTTTCCTTAAAAGATTAGGTGGTGACTCCATTTTTTTCGTTTTATTCTATCTTGCACCTTCGCCATCCTGACACGGTGGTGGCCTCCTCCCTTTTGTGCTACTCCACGCCAGATTCCTGGGCAAGCATGGTCACAGAACTGGCGACTCTACTGGGGAATACCAGATTTTGGCTTTTAGGTTAGTCTTTTTCAATTGCTTGACCTTTATTTCTGAGGCCTTGGCTTCACATGTTTGCATGTTTGCCTTGCTTGTGATTGTTTGCTTATTTAGTGTGCCTTTCACACTTTCTTTTACACATTTGCTCTGTCACTGCACTTGCATGCCACATGATTTGCCTTTTGATGTGATGGATGTTTTCTTTTCACAATCATGATGCCACGACACTCGCACATGCCATGATCATGCCTTTTGCTTCTTGTTTGCCTTACTTGTGTGTTTTCTTCCCCTTTCACGTGTGATATGCCTAGGAGAGTAGAGACATGTTTGTTCCCCTTTCTGGTCAAAAATAAAACACACAAACTCAGAGAAACAATTAATAAGGCCAAACTAGAGACCAATTCAAACTCTTTCCCCCCTAGTTAATAAAATGCATGTAAAAAACACAAAAACATATTGCATGATTGATCATATAGAGCAAGCATCTTCTCCTCTGAGTCCACTTACAATTTGCAAAGGACAATTCTGGTAGCCCGTTCTATAGCTTTGGTGTAGGGCGTATTACTAGTTTGTCCCCCCATGTATGGGGTCGTGTCAATGTTAGTACATGGTAAAACTCCATGCTACTGCAGGAGATGAGGCCACCAACGCACTACCCGTTCACTGCCTGTAGTTTGGCCAGGATTTAGAGCGGGGACCTTACATTTTAGCCTGAGTCGAAGACCTATTTATCCATGTGTGATCCCGGAGTAGACAGCCTGGTAGGACACACTAGATTGGTGAGAGAGAGCATATTAGTTGCATCCATGTGCATGAATGCCATTCACGTCACCTTAATAACTGCATCTTGTTGCTGATTTTAACACTGGTAGTTTTCATTTTTCCAAGTAGTGCGTGAGTTCCGTAGCTAGTGCTCGAGCATTCTTGCCTTGATCCTGCCATTTGCGACATTTCGTTGTTGATCATCTTTTCTCGAGTTATTCGTCATTTTGAAGATAGCTCATCCTAGGGTTCATTCCCTCATTTTCCACCGTAGTCCTGTTCTCACCCATTCCGAGTCAGCCATGGCCCAACACACCAGCGAGCCTCTCTCCACCACTATTGCTTAGGATGGCACTCCATTTTTGATCCCTCCTACCCTCACTATGACCTCTGCTACTCACTCTGCACCTTTTGTGCATCACGGACGCTCTGTCACCTACACCGTAGGACATCTATTGACCTTGGCCAATCTAGAGCCGTTCATCTTAGTGACCCCTACTCGGGTTCCAAATGTATCACTGACGACCTCGCTCCCTCAGGGTCCTTTCTCTTTTAACACTCAACCCACTACGGCGACAACCCTTGTAGATTCCCTACCTCTAGGGCAATCTGTATCCGTTCCATCTTTGACATCCGAACCTTTGACCATGCCACCCCTCACTGTCCCTGAGGGATCTCCTACCGCACAGGCAGAATATCTGTTGGCCCTCGCCCAGAAGATCGAGGGCATGACCTTTGCTATCTAGTCAGCTATGGACCCCACTGTTCCTGAGGTTCCCCGGCAGCCTGTTCTAATGTTTCAGGCATCACCTTTGGCACCACCACCGCAGTCCTCACCCTAGCTCCTCACTACACCCACATTAGGTGTGACACCACTGCCTCAGACACACCACCTCACTACATAGCATTATACTCCAGCATCTGGTGGCCAGTCCCTCAGGTTTGCTGGAGTACAGCATCCACAGAGCCTGTAGCTTGGCGTCGTACTACTGCAGTAGTTGTTACTCCCACACTCAACACCCACTGCCAGACAACTCTCTGCTCATCCTCCTCTCACACACCATCAGGCACCTTCATTCCCACAATCACATCTAGCACTCATGCACGGATATACTGGCCATCATGTCGCAGCACCAAGTGGCATGATGGTGGACTCGGAGGAGCACTTAGGTGCGACCCACACAACATTTCTGGTTGTCCCCCTACTGTATCACCCTCGTTGGTAGAAGCTCTAGATACCCTCCACGCCAGAGTGGGCAACCTAGAGAGTGCACTTCAACAAGTACGGGGAGGCGACCACCAACCCTATAGATTCTGAGACCTCTGATATTTCCCAGAGCCGACACTCCCACCACATTTCCAAATCCCAGATTTTGAGAAATATAATGGTAAGGGTTGCCCCATTCACATCTTAGGGCATATTGAGGAGACCTTCGTCAGCTCAAGGCTGACAAGAGGATGCTGATCTAACTTTCCAAAAGAGTCTCACTGATCCAACCCTCAAGTGGTTCACTTCGCTTGACATGGGATCGATCAATACTTGGAATGACCTCTCACAGGCATTCATGGACCAATAAGCTTTTAATCTCTACTTGGTCCCAAAGAGGGAGGACCTTGTCGCCACAAGACTAAAACCCCACAAGCCCTTTGGGGAGTACGTCAACTGCTGGCGTGCCTTTGCATCACAAGTGAGAGATAAACCCTCTGATGAGGAGTCTATCGAAATCATTATTCGAGGTGCACAGCCAGATGTTGGAGCTCTATGTAACAATCAGCCTGTCACCACCTCTCCATCTTTGATTCAGGCAGGTGCGCATGTAGAGAGCTCCCTTTGCAGTGGCAGCTTTCCTACACTCTCCACCTTTGCCAAACAAGCTACATCACTATATCACCATGCGAGCAGTAGCACTCGTAACGGCACTGGCACCAGCTACCCTAAGAGGCAAGGTCCCCCCAAGCCTGTCGTCACATACGTAGCGTCGCCTGCCAGGCCCGTCAATGTGGTGAACCAACGAAGCCTGAATCAATTAGTCTATGCACCTACACTTAGGGCACCACACACACCACAGATCACCACCATCGCCCAGCTGATGTATCCTACGGCACTAGTCTGGCAAGGACATCGCCCAAGGCAAAGATAGCCTCAGCGTGTTACACGATAGTACACCCCACTTGTTGAGCCACTGAGTGCACTCTTGAACATTTTAGAGGTTCGTCCCCCACCGAATCCTCTTCTGGTGTGGTACATCACGAACCACCACTCCAATTTCCATCATTACGTGGGCCACTCGACGAATAATTGCATGGCTCTTCGAAGTGCCATGCAGGACTTGATTGACCGTAAGGTCATTGTCATTGATACTCAGGAGGCACACACTGCAGTAGCACCACCACCTCCATGGGCACAAGTGCCACCCACCTTTCCTAACATTGTCAACCAACCCATGCCTGCACATAACAACTCAGCAAGCGCTAGGGCCTCAGGAATTCATTTCCTTTCTGCTTCTGGGTCTACGACATCCATAGTGGACCCCTCTGATTTGATTCATACTGTTGATAAGCCTTTCCCTACTCGTCTCTATCGTTTGAGTCATACCGGTTCTGAGTCTGTAGTCCACATGATACGGTTGACCGCGAGAGTGGAGTGTACCATCGCACCATCGACCATGCTCTCTGAGGCGCCAATTTTCCTACTTTGCCGACCCATGCCTACTCATCCTGTCTAGCATCTTCTCCAGCATCTTGTCCAGCATCCTATCCAACATCCTATCCAATCAGGCTACCTCTCAGCCAGTCCCGTGTCGACACCGCTGGAACTAGCAGCACGTTGCCCTCTTGTCGTCCACATGACAAGGGACACTCACTGTGTACCCTATGATTATGCCGCAGAGATGTGCACAGAAGTCACCAGGTCGGGGAGGGTGTACAAGCCGCCCGCACCAACAACCCAGTCTGATCATTTATTGTCTTCCTTTCATCAGCCAACTGCTCAGCCTTCCAGGTTGGTCCCTTGTTTAGTTCCTACCACTTCTATCCAATAGAAGCAGCCCTCTGCCGACATCACATCACGACTGAAGAATGTTAAGGCTAACATCTCTATTTGGGATCTCATCCATACTTCTTCTGAACATCAAGAGGCCTTCCTTAAGGTCTTTTCAGCTGCTCACCTCTCCCTCACCATAGAACCATCCGCTCTTGAGAATATGGTGGGCATGATTGCAAAGCCTCACGTCATTTCTTTCTCCAGTGAGGAATTGCCTCCAGTAGGAGTCAGTCATAACCAACCCCTGTTCATTACGATGCAATATCAAAGCTTTCGAATTCCCCTCACTCTGGTTGATCGGGCCTAAATGTCTGCCATTTGCGCACAGTAAAAAAAATCGGATTCAAAGCCAAAGATATCACAAGCATCAAGTGATTCCCTTGACCATAGGGCATGTAGTCTTCGATGTCATGTTTTATATTGTGGATTTGAAGCCCTCTTTCAATCTGTTGCTTTGGCACCCTTGGTAGCACAAGCATCAAGTGATTCCCTCGACCCTCCATCGTATGGTTAAGTTCCGCTGGGGCAACGACGTAGTTGTTGTCATGGTGGAAGCTCTTGACAAAGAAATGGTCAAGTCGATTTCCGTTGTCTCACTCCAAACCATCTGACATCATGTTTCGGGTCAACCACTTCGAGCCAGCCAATTACATTCCGACTCTCAAGCCTGTTAGTTACTTGACCGTTCACGGCAATCCCTTTCGGATAATCGAAAACGTGTGTCATAAATGGGGATATAAGAATGGAACACCACATAAGCGACACGGCCAGGGAATCTCCGAGCCTATCTAGGAAGAGGAAAGGCGAGAGATAGAGGGACTGGGCTACAAGTGTCAACCACACAAAGATGGATATTCGCACGTTAGGTGGTATAAGATGATTTTTATTCCGTCGAACCTCACTAACTTTGTCAGTGCAGGGATACTTGATCTTAATCAGAGACAGGCCACTACAAAGAAGAGTCGACATCAGATGGTGCAGCCACAACCTCAACCGTCGGCAGCCACATTGACTGCATCAGTCACTGCCCCAACTACAAGCTCTGCGGTGATAATCCTACAAGCAGTTGCGCCAACAGATCCATCAGTGCAATCAGTCAGTCACAGGCATCACTTACAGTAGTCTCAGATCCAGTCTATGGAGGTCCACAGTCCAGATGAGTCAATGGAAGAGTAGAGGTCTACATAGACCTCTATTTCCAAATGGGTGGAAGCGGCCTCTTACAAGACTGTCATAGTTGAAGCCACAGAAAAGTTCATCAAGAACAACATCATAGCCCGGTACGGGGTGCCACACTCCATTATCTCAAACAATGGTAAGAATTTCATAGCTCAGATATTGGAAGATTATTTACAGAGCCTCAAGATCAAACATCACAGATCTTTCCCGTACCGCCCACAGATGAACGATGCCGTGGAGTCAGCAAACAAGAACCTGATCAAGATCCTGAAGAAGAGCGCCAGATGCATAAGGATTGGCATGAAAAGCTACCATATGCACTATGGGCCTATAGAACTTCAATCTGGACATCAACAGGAGCGACACCTTACTCATTGGTGTACGACATGGAAGTGGTCCTATTGGTTGAAGTAGAGATCCCATCACTTAGAATCTTGAGAGTGGCTGAACTAGAAGAAGTAAAATGGGTTGAGGACAAATGCATCCGGTTGAATTTGATTGACGAGTGCAGACTACAAGCCATGCACAATGCCCGCTGTTACCAAGGGTGAATGGCAAGATCATATCAGAAAATAGTTCGACCAAAGGAGAATGCCCGCTATTACAAGCCATCGCACCTAGTGATCAGGTTCTACGGGCCATACATCTCCCTAATGCTCGAGGCAAATTCCCACCTAACTAGCATGGTCCCTATATTATCAAGTAAGTCTAGTCAGGAGGTGCAGCAATCCTCGAAGACATGGACAACGTCGAGCTATCTGAGCCAATCAAGGCATGTTATCTGAAGAAGTACTACCAATGAGCGGAAGGCGTGTATCCTCGCCTTGCAAAGTATCCTTTCGCACATCATGCATCATCCACCACTCCATCATGCATACATATTTCTAAAATAAAAAGGCAATCCAGGTGCATCTAATCCACAACATTTGCTTTTTTTGCTTTCGTGCATATTAATAACTTAAGCATATCAATAACTACATACATCTATGCATAAACGCATCAACATCATATCCTGATGAAGAAAATCGAAATAGCTAGCCAACTTGAGAAGGGTATATACCTCTTCAGTTAATGCTACCCAGACACTCTAGTGAGCGAGGGAGCCACCACCCGACCATGGTTAGGCAAAATGTCCAAACTCCTTAGGGATTTACACCTCTAGAGGAAGACAAAATGTTAGGAGAGAGTATGAGTGTGAGCCAAAAGAAAAATAAACATATCCACAAGGACACAAAAGAAATAAGGAGGCAAAAATGGTAGATAGAAGCTAGCCCAAAGAGAGAGAGGTAAGTAGACCAACTCTATCCCTATCACGTACCTTGAGGAGGAGTTGAAGCAAACATCTGAAGAGCCCAAATGACCAAAGGAACTAGCCACCCCTCGCATACAATTCCAGCAGCCCCATCCAAATTTGAATGCCCATTACCTCGAAGCAAGGGTTAGAGCAAGCCTTCAAGCCTAAGAGGGAGAAAAGAAATGAGCCAAAAGTCAAAAAAGTAGGTTTAGGTCCCCAAGAGTTTGGTACAGAGCCTAACTTGCTGAATCATCCATTTTGGAGAGCCACCAAGAGCCTAAAAGTTCAAATAGTCACTCATGAATCGAGATCTTCTCCTCATTTCATAGCAGGCATCATTAGCATTCCAAATCCTAAGGGTGATATAACATGACTGTAACCATGCAGGCGACAGCCTCAAGCTTACCGCGAAAGGCCAAATGCGTGAGGGTCGGCAAAGTCACGGCAAAACAATAAAAATAATGATAAAAAATGCAGGAGTCGCCACCTAATCTATTTTAAAACAGAAGATGAGGAAAACCGCTTAAAAACATTCAAATCACACGATAAAACCAATGGATAAAAGGTCTACATAAACCAGAAAATTGGGCAAGGATCCCTGTTACGCACGAGGAAGGTATTAGGCACCCTCGTACGCCCGAAAAATCGATCTTTCTATGGGTTTCTCATTTACTTATATGAAATGTCGACTTTTCAGCCTTTTCTGTACGCCCGAGGGCGATATGCAATGTCATGCTAAGTGAATGGTGTCTTATGCTAAATAGGAGTGCATGGGATGTGGGGTGTGTCCTAATTCTCAGAAGGATCACTCGTATTGTGAGTCAAGCATTGATGCAAGGATATTGCATAAATAAGATCAATGATCTAAGAATTTCAAGTGATTTTCATCCTTGCTTTACTATATGCAAAAGCATGATCTACCATGCATGGAAAGGGCTCAAAACAGAAAAGGGTATTCCTAGTATATCGAGGAAGACAAACAGAGAAAACAAAAAACATGCTAAAAATCATGCGAAAAGCTGCTGTGTGCCACTGGAAACAGGCTAGTGCGCCTGTGTGGTGCGCCAAACTGGTGCTCCAGTCTGATGCACCACCTATGTGCTCTACTTGGTGCAGGAAAATGTGCCAGGGTAAAATCAGAATGTCATGTAGTGCAATATCATGTAATATGATGCAAACTAGAATGCAATGCCATGTAAAACCCTTGTAATCTTGTAAACTCATCTAGAAATGCATCATCAACATCTATTAAAATCAAAATATGAAAACACAACATGGGTCTTGTGCTCAAGGGCTGTATGCCTCACACAAAATCACACCCTCCCTATGCTAAGTAAGAACAATAAGATTCAACCATGCTACCTAGATCTGGGTCATGGGCTGATGCATAAAAACTTCCATATAGGAGTTCATGGGGCAATCAGCCTACCAGATTTCAGCAATAGACTGAATATGCATGGTGCAAAAGGTCTTAAAAAACGTGTCATCTTAAGCTGAAAACATGCATGCAAAGACATATAATAACAGAGAATCAACACTAGGAAAACCAGAGTCAAAAAATTCTGGGAAACCATGCAGATTATGATGCAAACAGAGTGATTTACTCTTCGACCAGACTTGTGCACCAGAATGATGCGCCAGAATGGTGCTCTGCTAAGGTGCGCCACTCTGGTGCGCCACTTTGGTGCGCCAGAGTAGTTCTCCCTAGAAACCCCGAATCAGACTACAATCGGTTTCAAAATCTACTCCAGATTTCAGAGATCAATGATTTTTCCTTAACCCAGATCAGTTATGTAGATGATAAAAAAAATCGGAAACATGATGAGACACAATAAAATGAAAGCCTTTTATCATTTGGTTTCAAATCATGACAAATCATGGGTTATGGGCTGAAATACTTGCATAGGATTTTAAAGGATAGGAAATGAGTGAGTGAACTTGACAACCATATGCAAATGATGAATACATAAAGAATATATTTGCTACTTATTTCCTAGCATACATGTGCATGAATCATGGTTCCTTGTGTAAAGAAACAGAGAAGAAAGGCCATTTGCAGAAATATTATAATGCAGAAGTTTTTAATCATATTTTACAAGTAGAGTATCTTATACATGGAGCAATCATCTCATCCTAAAACTCTCATGTAAATAGCATAAAATCAGAATACCTATGATGTTCATGGCATGTTTATCCAGTGCAAGAACTAAGATTAAAAGTAAAAGAAAGGAGAGGAACTTACCTTGTCCAAGGTGTTCCTTTTTAGAAAACCAAAGATAAGACTTCCTTGTTGCATTGGAGGGGCTGGAGATGCTCTAGAGTGCAAGGGTATTCTCAAGAAAACGAGAGAGAGTTGCTGGAATGAGTAGATAGCTTAATCAGCCTCCTCCCTAGAGGCTGCCTATGGGGGTCCTTAAATAGGATTTTACATAAGTAACTCCCATGGAATGTAGACAGCCTCACAAACGAAGAGCCTGGCGTAGATTCCCATGGCATATTCGCTGGTGAGGGTTACAGACATGCGAGGTGGAAAGCCAGCAGCCTAAGAAGTGGCTGTGCGCCAGCTTGGTGCACCAGGTATGTGCGCCACTTTAGTGCTCCTGCTTGGTGCTCCAGCTAGGTGCTCAACATTAGTGCTCTAACTTGGTACTCTCCCCTAGGTGCTTGAATTACTAATTGGGCTACGGGCCTGCTATAGGTTTGTGGTTGGTTTAGCTAATGGGATTGAGTTTGCCACATCCAATGCAACATCCGGAAAGTTTATCTATGAGCCACCTCAAAATCGAGGTGTCTACAGATGCCCCTCCCTAAGCGAGGTCGAGGGACGGAAGGAACCAAGACCAATGCTCAGGGTTGACAAGATACCCCCATTTTGAGGTTGCAGAAGAATGGTGTTTGCTGTAGGCACTAGGTCACTTATCCGGTGGATGCACCGAAAGTCATGACTTGTTGCCAAATGCAAATGCAGAATGCATGCGACTGTTGATCTAAATGCTGGAAATATGATGCTAATGCAAAACAAATGCGAGAACCAATCTTGAAAGTGAAATGCAAAGCTGATGCTAACATTGAAATGGTATGCACGAACATTGGGTGCTTATAAGGTGATGCAATGCTGATGCTAATGCTGAAGTGATAGGGCAAAAATAAAGAATTCTTGCACACAGAGGGAACCACTAACAGGAAAATGATAAGTTGTCAGACTCATCAACCGGATTATTGAGGGTATCAACCTGAGGAGGCGGGATATGACAAGTCAATCAAGTCTTGTCAACCCGATCGCTAGACAGTATGGCGGTTGTTAACCGAGCAGTTGGGGATACCAACCCAAAGAAAAGGGGTATGAAAAAACGCATTGTTTATCAAGAAGAACAGAAGGCCCTATCCGCACGGACATGGACAAGCAAAAGGATTTCGTGCCTGCGAACATCCAAAGAAAGGAACAGGACCTTGACCGCCCGCGAAAATCAAGGGAAAAGGATAAGAACATCGACCGTTCGGCTGAAAGTCGACATTGACCGCCCGGTCAAAAGCCAAGGAGATGGATTTCGCACCCGTGAAAATCAAGAAGAAAAGGGAAAGCAAAGACCTCGACCGCCCAGCCGAAGGTCAACAGTTGAACTTCGCACCCTGGAATATCTAAGGAAAAGGAAAGGAAATGACCTCGACAGCCCGGTTGAAGGTCGACTTCGACCGCCCGGTCAGAAGCCAAGGAAAAGGATTTCGCGCCTGCAAAAATATAGAAGAAAATGACCTTGACCGCCTGGTCAAAGGTTGACTGTAACCACCAGGTCAGAAGCCACAAAAAAGGATTTCGCGCCCGCAAGCATCCAAGGAAAAGGATATGACCTTGACCACCTGGTCAAAACATCAAAAAGCTGGATTTTGCGCCTGCGAAAATCCAAGGAGCAAAATACGACCTTGACCGCCCTGTCAAAACGTCAAATAGCTGGATTTTGCGCCCGCGAAAATCCAAGGAAAAGGATATGACCTTGACCACCTGGTCAAAAGGTCAAACAGCTGGATTTCGCGCCTGCGAAAATCCAAGGAAAAGGATATGACCTTGATCGCCCTGTCAAAAGGTTAAACGACTGGATTTGGCACCCGTGAAAATCCAAGGAGTAGGATATGACCTTGACCGCCCAATAAAAAGGTCAAACAATTGGATTTCATGCCCACGAAAATCCAAGGAAAAGGATATGACCTTGACCGCCCAATCAAAGGTCGACTCTAACCGCTCGGTCAGAAGCCAAGGAAAAGGATATGACTTTGACCGCTCGGTCAAAAGGTCAAACAGTTGGATTTCGCGCTCACGAAAATCCAAGGAACAGGATATGACCTTGACCACCTGGTCAAAAGGTCAAACTGCTGGATTTCGTGCCCGTGAAAATCCAAGGAAAAGGATATGACCTTGACCACTCGGTCAAAGGTCGGCTCTAACCGCTTGGTCAAGAAGCCAAGGAAAAGGATAAGGAAATGACCTCGACTGCCCGGTCAAAGGTCGACTCTGACCGCCTGGTCAGAAGCCAAAGAAAAGGAAAAGGAAATGACCTCGACCGCGTGGTCGAAGGTCGGCTTTGACCGCCCGGTCAAAAGCCAAGGAAAAGGATCTCGCGCCCGCGAGAATCCAAGGAAAGAAAAGGAAAAGACCTTCATAGCCCGATCAAAGGTTGGCTCTGACCGCCCAGTCAGAAGCCAAGGAGAAGGATCTCGCGCCCACGAGAATCCAAGAAAAGCAAAGAAAAAGGCCTTGACCGCCCAGTCAGAGGTCGACTTTGACCGCCCAGTCAAAAGCTACGGAAAAGGATCTCGCACCCACGAAAATACACAGAAAAAAGAAGGGATAGAAGGATCTCATCCGCCAGGAAGGAGAGTCTGAAAAAAAAAAAGCGATAATCCTTGGATTGTCCCCCAGGAGGGAAATTGATTATAATTACGCTCTAGTGGGCAGAATTGTGACTGTGCTTGCAGTTGGTGCTAGTGGCACGGAAACCAATGTTTCTTTTGAGATGCATGCAATATCTTTTGAAAGAACATTGTTGGAGTTTTGATCTCAACTGGCTTTGTTGCAAAGTTTGCAAAAAGGTTGGGGCATATATGCAATTTTTCAAAACTGGAGGGGCCTAATTGTAAATTAGCCTGATATGGCAAAGCTTCGATGGTTGTATTGCTATTGTGCTGCTGATATTTGAAATTCTACTGAGTGCTTGCAACTTTCTACTCAAATGTGATTTGTCGCACCCTTTGTGGACTATTCTGCAAATTTCACGTTGTCAAGGGGTTTTTTGCAAATTACCCCACTTGGTGAGTTTTTCGAGGACTTGTGCATTCATTTTCTTTACAATTTGCACTTTGTCGTTCATATGCGAACTATGGAGTGTTGGGGGCCAAAACACAATTCTCGTGGCCATTTTGCACTTTTGGCCTTCGAAATGAAGCTATTTGCATGTGATGGGGCTCACTGGATAACTGTCATAATTGCCAAATCATATCTACCTAGGCATCTAACAATGGCGACACCAAAGCACTATTCTGATGTTCTGCAAACATTGATTGGTGCACTAATTACTGAGGACCGTGAACAACTGCGGGTTTGGGGCATGTCCTCTTCATTGTTGAATATTGCCATGGTTGAAATGAACTAGCACTTGTTATGCGCTGTGACTAGATTCTAGAAACCCACTTTTCATGTATTTTGCTTTAGGCAGACAGAGCTTACTCTCGCCTTGGAAGAAGTCCGACGGCCTGTGGGTTATTGCTATGCATGCCACCAGCCTGTTTCATGTGCCGTGACAACTATGCTTCTATGCTGCGTCAACTGACAGGCTTATCCTGAAGTGCTTGCGAGAAGCCTCATCTACATGCTCCCAAAAGTAGTATTGTCCCTACGATCTTCTTGACTTAGAAAGGCAGCTGGCATGCCCCTAGTCAAAGACCTATTCCCAACCAAAGAGCAGTTAACATACCCCTGGCTGAAGATCCCTTTTTGCCAAAATTCCAACTCAAAAGGCAGCTAGCATGCCCCTGGTTGGAATGCGGGCAAATGCCTTGCAAAGCAATGCAAAGTGCGAAAGTGGTGAACTCTCCAATGCTAAATACCAAATGATTTATGCAGAACTCATAAGATGGAAGCAAGATTTATGCATGGTTGATAGAAGATATACCCTCAGCACCGAGGAAGCCTTCATTACCTGCTACAAGGGACTAGAATGTCCTCAACTCACTTGGTGCTACCTGGATTCCTGGTTTTATGGTGGCTTTCACTCAATCAATGGATTTTTGGGATAAAATGGGCTCCATGCCAAACTCCTAGGGCCTTACACCTACTTTTTCGATAATTCATTTTTCTTTTACTTCCTCAAAGGCATGCTGACTTACCCTATTCCTACTTGGAGGTAATAAACACCTACGCTAAGGGGTGACTGCTTTCTTCAGTTTAACTTAAGTGGTGGCAAGTCCCTTTGCAAATATGGGCTTGGTAGGTGTATGCTTCGACTCCTCTCCAAGTTATGTGATAGGGATAGAGTTGTCTTGCTTACCTCTCTCATTGGAGTCGACTTCTATCTACAACTTCTATCTTCTTATTTCTTTTGTGCTCCGAAGACTATATTTTTATTAGCTCACACTCATTCACTTTCATCCTAGCATTTTGTCTCCCTCACGAGGTATAGGCCCCTTAGGAATTTGTACATTTCGCCCACTTTCGCACAAATACTGGCTCCCTCACTCCCTAAGTCACACAAGTAGCATCACGTGAGGAGGATCAAACTCTTCCTAAGCAGGCTGGCTTCCTGATTTTCCTCATCGGGCAATGGTTATGCCAATGTTTCATATTATGATTACAATACAAAAAGAAAGTACAATGCATATTTAGGTGATGTGCGGATGCAATAAACAAGAAACATAGCAATGCATGGCTATAATGAAATGCTTTGCAAGGCTTGGGAGTGGCTGACGATCGCTGGTAGTACTTCTTCAATTTGGAGGTGTTCACAGGTGACGATCATCGGTCCAATGAAGACTTTCACCAATTCTTGAAGGACCATAATTGAAGCTTGGTCTTGGTGGTTCAAGCTGCAGTTTGTGCTCTATTAGGTCCTCTGTGAGCACTTTCTTGGAATAAAAATGTCCAGATCCCAACTGTGTCGTTTGTTAGGCTCTTTGTGTTCGTCCTCTAAGCCAGATCTTGCACTACTATTCCCTGATACACTGCCAACTGTTCTGAGTCTGACAGTGTTGTATAATTCTGTAACTACTTGAGGTCTATTCTGAATGACCATTCTCAGGAAAAATTCTTCTGAGACCTGTTGGTGACTATGATATTGATGTTGTGAACAAACTCTGGCTTGGATTCAATACGCCTTCACTGGTAAAGTGAGTTAAATCGCGTGAAATAATCATCCTTGGGGACTTACAGGAGTATAGGGATCTCTTCCACTAGTATTGATGCTTGTATCCCCATCCTTTATGCTCTCTTCGTTCTTCCGCCTTGATTGGTTCGATAGTTCCTTAGCCGTATCACCTAAGGGGTTCCCTTCTCATATCCCTAGTTGCGACATAAGTTTTGGACCATCAAATGGGTATTACTACGAATGGCCAAATGACTGGAATGGAATTGACCGACTCAAGCTGGTTGACACGGTACAAAACATTACAGGTTTAGGCTTGAAGCTGAACAATGAGACTGCCTCAATGGAAGGACGAATCAAACTAAAGACTCCCCTAAATAACCAAAGAAGGATAAATATAACTAGCAAGGGAAAGGGGAGAATACAATAAGATTGGTAAGACAAATAAAGGATCAGATAGAATCAACAAGAAGAAATGGAATTGACTCCCGAGGGGCCTGCAACTCCCGGGTCTGAATGCTGAGGTAAAGGCTGGCTAACTATGTTGGGTTGTGCTAGTGGTACTTGTGTGGCTGTTGATGTGGGCACGGGGCCTGCCGCTTGTGTGTTAATCACAATGACCTTTTGGTCAATCAAGTCCTGGATTGTGTTCCGTAGTGTCAGGCAATTATCCGTCGAGTGACCTGCGACTCGATGGAAATTGCAGAACGCATTCGTGTTATACCAGGCAGGAAGCAAACTTGGTGGTAGGCGCTCCTCAGGTAGCCTCAAGCAGCCTTAGGAGGGATGCAACTTTAGGAAATACTATGCTCAACGGTTCCACTAATGGGGTATAGTGGCACCTGTCATGGCGTTGCCGCCTTGGCTACGGATGTGCCAATGGCGGCGCACTACCACCTGAGGGGTAGGATAAACTAGAGTGGCAGTGGAAGTGATGTGTGGTGCATGAGGTGCTCTAGCTGTGGGCATGGGTGCATAAACTACTTGATGCTGAGGGGGCGGATGGACATTCACTGGTGCAGTAGGGGATCAAATGGAAGAAACTGTATCCTTGGAGGGATCCCGCCTCGTGGGTGGATTGGCATTATTGTTGTTGTTGTTGCTGCTGCTAGTGCCACAATGTGAGGAAGTGGCTTGCTTGGAAAATGCAGAGAGCACTGGAGAACTGCTGCCGTGTAGTGAACTCTCAACACGGGCACCCGCCTGAAGCAATGTAGAAAAGGTGGGGATTGGCTGAATGCTAAGCAGAGCCCTGACCGTTGGCTGTGCCCCTCGGATCACGATCTCAATAGACTCCTCATCGGAGGGCCTATATTTTACCTGCAAAGCCAACGACCACCGTCATCCAATATATTTTCCAAATGTTTCCTGGGGCCTCTGCTTGATTGTGACAAGTCCTCGCACTTTGGGACTAGGTCGAGGTTAAAGGAATATTGTTCGAGGAACGCCTGTGTAAGGTCGTCCCAAGTCATGATGGTGGCCATGTCGAGAGAAGTGAACCACTTCAACGTGGGCCCCGTAAGACTCTTCTGGAACAAGCGGATGAGCAATCCCTCGTCAGCTTGGAGCTGGGCGAGGTATCCGCAATAGGCTTTGAGATGGGAAATTGGGTAGCCCCTACCATTATATTTTTTGAACTCTGGGATTTGAAAGTTCAGTGGGAGAGTCGCCTCTGGAAAATAACAGAGGTCCCAGAATTGGTAGGACCGGTGGTCCCCGCCTTTGCACTTGTCGGAGTGTGCGCTCCAAATCATTCACCCTCACAAGGAGAGCATTTGGAGCTAAAGCCATAGCAGATTGTGCAGTCGTGGCGGGTGCTGCGTACACTGTATGGGTCTCCCCTAAGGGCTCCTCTGGGTCCGCCATTTTGTCGTCTGGTGCTACAGCAGGATGGCCAGTGTACCCGGGCATGGGTGCTGTGTGCTGTGGGATAAAGGATGAAGCTTGGGTTTGATACATAGGTGAAGAAAATGCAGCGGGTGGTGCTACAATAGGTGCAGAATGCTGAAGCAAGAGCTGTTGGACTGGAATGGCCTCAGGTATAATGCTCACGGCGTTTGCTCCCGTTAGCCCAGATGGCTGACCACCAGATAGTAGAAATGTATGCTGTGGTGGGTGCTGTGGCAGTGTTGAAAATGGCAATGCTGACACCCCTATCGCTGGAGAGACGAGGGATGGCGACAACTGTGGGGGTGGTGCAGTGGGTACAAACTGTGATCCTATGGCCTGTTGCAAAGGCAACTCAGGAGTCGAGAAGGACAAAGGTGAGAAGGGCTGGAGCGCTAGTGCTAATCCTTGCAACAACTGGGCGAGGGCCGACATGTGTTGCAGCTACGTAGTCATGGGATCATCACCGGTGGCTCCAAAGGATAGAGGCAAAACAGGGGACAAGGAGTCAAGAAGTTGATATCCAAGTTGTCCAAACTAGGGGGAGGCTACTACAGAGACAGCTGCAGTCGGAGGAGGGCTGATAAACACATAGCCTTGGGGAGGAACACACTCAACTGCTAAGGCCCCAACAGCAGCAGAAGACCAAGTAGGTGGTCCCGAAGGTGGGGTAGCCACATGGACACAAAACTAGGGTGGTGGATGTCCTCCGAAAGCTAGGGCGAAAGCGGAGGCAGCAGAAATAACTGGAATAGACACAAAGGAAGGGTACATCGAAACGAGGACCTCCTCCTAAACAGTAGGGGAAAGGGGCTCGTTGGTATGCTAGGCCATGGCAGATCGTGAGCGGGTACGGATCAGATTGCAGCTGCGAATAAGAGGACAAATCCTAGGACGAGCTATCGTCAAAAATGACGGATAACTCGGGAGACGTGGTCGAGAATGGGGTCGCAACGAGAGTCAGCGAAAGGAAAGGTCTCAAGCTCAGGCTATAGAAACTCGCATGTTGATAAGAATTCTATGTATATAAACAAACAAGTTAGAAAAGATGCAATGTTTATGGTGGTATGAGATGCAAAATGCATGAATGCCTCTAGTATGCGCTCCCTCGCAACCTAGGGGTGTCCTACCAAGCCGTCTACTCCAGGTTCACACAGGGGTGAATAGATCTCCTACTCAAGGTTAGAAAGATTAAGGTCCCCATTCTAAATCCCCGCCAAAGCGTAGGTAGTGAACAGGTGGTGTGTTCGGGGCCTCATTCTTTGCCAAAGCCATAGGCTATACCCCCTACTAACACCGACACGACCCCAGACAAGGGGGGACACACCCGATATTTCATCCGACGCCAAAGCATAAGATGAGACACTAAGAAATGTCCTTCGCAGACTGTATAGGTGGACTCCAAAGATGAGAAGATGTATGCCCTATATGATGGATGTAATGAATGCTTTAAGTCTTTTACTTGCAAGTTTATTAAACCCTGGGGGGAAAATTTGCAATTTCTCACTAGTTTGCCTTATGTTTTATTGATTTTGGTTTTTATATTTTCATTAACCAAAAGGGGAGAGAAAGCATGTCCATAATCTCCTAAACATGGCATATACAAGAAGGAAAAGAAACATGCAAATCAGCCATGAATTAACAAACAGAAGCATGTGCAGGTTATGTGCAATAGTGGTGACATAGTGTAGACACCCCGATTTTGAGGTCACTTGGCAGCAAGCTCCTCCGGATGATGCTCTGGTTGCGACCACCCAAAACACTAGCCCAATTAGGCCCATGCTAGCCCAATCTGACCCAATTAAACTTGAAACCAAACAAATGAAATTAAATCCACTCAAAATCCAATTAAAAATCAACTTAAATACATTTAAAACCCACTTAAAATCAAATAAAACCCTAATCAAGTAAAATCCATTTAAAATCCACAATTAATCCAATAAAAACCCTAATTAATGAAATAAAACCCTAATTAAAGTAAAATCCAATTAAATCCACTTAAAATCCAATAAAAATCCTAGTTAAACAAATGAAAACCCTAATTCAAATAAAATCCACTTAAAATCCAATAAAAACCCTAATTAATTAAATAACCAAACCCAATT
>JAMKQA010007623.1:0-23758 GCA_024699735.1 Posidonia australis | reverse complement strand
TCTCTGGCTCGCATTCATCTTGCATCATCCATTTCGCACGGAGCACGCATTCATTGAGCATATTGTCTTTCCTCTTGATTTTCTTGAGGTTCTTCTTGATTTTCCTCGTCTTTCCATTAAAAGACTAGGTGGCGACTCCCTTTTCTTGCTTTTTCCCTTTCCTTACGGCTTCGCCATCCTGGCATGGCTGTGATCCTCCTTCTCGCCTCCCTCGGGTCGGCATGGTCACACCTGCATTCATGTTTTCCTTACAATTAAGTCCTCAGAATTTACTCTTTGGCCCTTGAACTCTTTTAATTTAAATTTGCATTGTGAATATTGCACATTTTGCCCTTTTAAAGTTTTAATTACATTTCAGTCCTATTCATGCAAGTTTTATTACATTTATACCCTTGAAATCATGTTTTCTTTGCATTTAAGTCTTGATCTTTTGCATTTTGGTACTTAGAGTTTTTTTTAAAAGAGATTTTATGTACAATTTGCATTTGAGACCTTATAAATATCCATAATTACATTGAGAATGTAAAAAAACTTCATTTTTATCACATTTTGGTCTTGAAATTTTGCAAATCAGTCAGGGAAATTAATCAATAATGTTTCTGAACAGAAAAATTTACATCTGGGTCCCTAAAGTTTTTAAAATCATTAATGAATAGTTTTTATTGTATTTTAAAATCACATTTTCATATGTTTTACATTTATTGATCACATGTACATGTAAAATCACCTCTTGAATAAAGTTTCCATCAAAAAAAGCCTGTTTTCAATGTAAATGAACATCCGATTACATATTTTTGTCAGATTTGCACCCTATGTGGGAATTTTGCACAATAGACCCTAGGTTTTCAAGAAACTACAAAAAATAAAATTTTCACTCATGTTACATCATATAACCACACTCTCATTAGATTTTACATCATAGCATCCAGACAAGACTTTTTAAACACATTTTTTTTATCATAAACTTTTTCTTTCTAGGAATTTTGCAAACTAGACCTTGAGCTTTCAGGGAATTATCTGAGTGTTATTCTTACATCCCAGTGTCATATTTTCGTTTGATTCATCACTTGTACACTAGGGCAGAATTTTCTGAATGAATTTTATTCCAGATTTTCATCTTTTTTTGAATTTTATGTTTTAGTCCCTGTACTTATCCTTTACCGTTTTTACATTGTTTTATTGTTTCAATAACTTTTCTTTAGCATGTTTTCTTCTCTCCTGACATTTTCCACACATTTTTGGTATTTCTTAGGCCATGCATTGTCCCCATGCATGCATTCATCACATTTGACCACTAAAATGACCATATTGCCCCTGAGTCAACAATTCATGCACATGTATGTCTGTTATTGCACCAAGTCATGCATAACCTTTGTCTACAGCATTCCTTAGTGTCTTTTACCCATTTAGGTGCATTTCCATGCATTTTTGCACAGTTTTACTGTATTTGCACTTTAGTCCCTCCTTTTTGGATAAGATTGCACTTCATGCATTCTTCCGTGGTTTTTTCTCCTATCTGTTTTCAAGTTCCTTCATATGATATTCGATTTGACTATCTTTACTCCATGTTTTCATATTTTCCTGATTTGATTTGGATTTCATCGCCCGAGGGCATACAGTAACAAGCCTGAGGGCTAACATTTGACCCCATCACGGGTTATTTTTCCCCTTTTTTGATTTTCACGACATTTTCCATGATTCTGAGAACACGGGTTGACTCGACTTTTTATCCTTTTGACATCAACATGGTTTCTGGGGGCGTTCTTTACAAAAACATCGTCATTTCATGTGATTTTCTAGGATTTTGTCAATTCATGTGGATTTCTCTGTAATTTTTGCACATCGTCATGCACATCCATCCTGTCTTGTCTTGGCACTCATGTCAGTATGATTAGAACACAATCTAGGCATAAAAAATACTCATTCAGCCTCAAGCAAGTGAATCAGACTAGAAAGACCGAGTTTTTCGAGCGTACGGGGGTGCCTAACACCTTCCCCGTGCTTAATAGGAATCCTTACCCATCCTCTGGTTAGTAGATATCTGGCATTCACGTTTGCGTCTCATTCATTCACTTTTAGTGAATCGTTTGTGGTTTTCCTCGTCTTTCCCTTAAAAGACCAGGTGACGACTCCATTTCTCTTCCTTTCTCATCCCATCTCGCGCCCTCACCATCTTGGCATGGCTGTGGCCTCCTTACCTCCTCGAGCGGTGGCACGGTCACAGGAACTGGTGACTCCATTGGGGATACTAGATTCTGGCTTTCAGGATTAGTCTTTTCGCTTGCTTTTAAAGGCTTTGGCGTTACATGCTTGTTTTGTTTGTCTTGCTTGTGATTGTTTGCTTACTTGGAGTGCCTTTTGTACTTTCTTTCACACATGTGCTCTGTCACTGCACACACATGTTATATATCCTACCTTTTGATGTGATGGATGTTTTCTTTTGACAATCATGATGCCACGACACTTGCACATGCCATGATCATGCCTTTTGTTTGTTGTTTGCCTGCTAGTTTTCCTTACTTGTGTGTTTTTCTCCCCTTTTGCACTTGACATGCCTAGGAGAGTAGAGACATATTTGTTTCCCTTTTTTGGTTAAAATAAAACACACAAACTCAGAGAACAATTAATAAGGCAAAACTAGAGATCAATTTGAACTCTCCCCCTGGTTAATAAAATGCAAGTAAAAGACACAAAGCATACATGCATGATTCATTCATATAGGTGCATGCATTCTTCTCCCCTGAGTCCACCTACAGTTTGCGAAGGACAATTCTGGTAACCAGTTCTATGGCTTTGGCGTGGGACGTGTTGCTAGTTTGTCCCCCCTGTCCGAGGTTGTGTCGGTGCTAGTAGAAGGTAGAACTCCATGCTACTGCAAAAGACGAGGCCACCAACGACCACCCGTTCACTACCTGCGCTTTGGCAAGGATTTAGAGCGGGGACCTTTACTTTCTAGCCTGAGTCGGAGACCTATTTACCCATGTGTGATCCCGAAGTAGACGACCTTCTAGGAAACACTTAGTTGGTGAGAGAGCGCATGATAGTTGCATCCATATGCATGTGCATTCACGCCACCATAACAACTGCATCTTATTGCTGATTTTTACGCTAGAAGTTTTCTTTTTTCCAGGTAGAGCGTGAGTTCCTAGGCCATTGCTCAAGCGTTCCTGCCTTGACTCCCTTGTTTGCGACGCTTCGTAGCTGATCATCTTTTCCCAAGTTATTGGTCACTTTGACGATAGCTCGTCCTAGGATTCATCCCCTTGTTTGCCATCGTAGTCCGATTCTCACCCGTTCTCGGTGAGCTGTGGCCCAGCGCACTAGCGAGTCTCTTTCCGCCGCTGTTGCTCAGGAGGGCACTTCATTTTCAGTCCCAACTACGCTTGCTGTCTCTTCAGCTTTTCACTCTGTCCCCATCGTGCATCACGAAGGTTCTGTCTCCTACACCATAGGACATCCATTGACATTGGCCAGTCTGGAGCTAGGCACTGAGTCTACCTCAATGACCCTAGCTCGGGTTCCAGATGTATCACTGAAGGCCTCGCTCCATCAGGGTTCTTTCTCCTTTAGCACTCTGCCTCGTTCCTTGCCTCTAGGGAAACCTATATCTGTCCTGTCTTTGACATCCGAACCTTTGACTGTGCACTTGTCACTGTCCCTGAGGGATCTCCTGCCGCACAGGCAAAGTATCTGTTGGCCCTCGCCCAAAGGATCGAGGGCATGGCCATTGCTATCCAGTCTACTATTGGCACCACTGCTCCTGAGGCTCCCTGGCAGCCTGCTCCGGTGTTCTAGGCATCACCTTCAGCTCCACCACCTCAGCCATCACCCCAGCTCCCCACTGCACCCTTGCCCATATCATTGTCCCGGCATCACATTGCTCCGACGATAGGGCCATTATCTTCGCCTCTTGCACCACAACAGCAGTTATCACGGCGCGCATCATAGTCACTTAAGGACAAATCCAATAGTTGTGCGAAAGTACAGCATTTCTCAGGTCCATCGCCCAGAGCTGTACCAGTGCCGTAGCTGTTGGTCTTACGCTCAACACCACACACAACACAGCATAATCAGAACCCACTTCGGCATCCATATCTGGTCCCAACACGTACATCATCACTGCACACTAGGTGCACACCACTGCCAAGACGGTGCATCTCATCACATCGATTCAGCAAGGACAGCAACCTAAGAAGAAATGAGGCCGCCGCGTTGAAAGCGACTACACTCCACTAGGTGAGTCACTGAGCCCGGTTTTTCCTCGTATTGTGTCACTCCTGAGACTCCCAAGTCCGTGTCCCCCACCAACTCCACTCCCTCCGTTGTACGACGCGAGCGCATACTGTAATTATCATCGAGCCCCGGGGCACTCGATTGATAATTGCTACACTCTGTGGGATGTCGTTCAGACTTTAATTGACAGTGGAACCTTTGTTGTTGGCACAATACCCACATCCATGTCTCCATCCTCACCAGCGTCCAAGTCAACACACATTACACATCCACACACCATCGTTGATCTGACGTGTCTTGTTGCGTCGATACAACAAGGCCAGCAACAACGGCAAAAGTAACTTCGCCGTAGGGAAAGCGACTTCACCCCACTTTGGGATTCATTGAGTGACATCATTCCTAAAGTTGCGCCATTCCTGCAGCTACTGGAGGTTCACCCACCACCAGATCCACTGCCCGGGTGGTATAAGACAAACTTGTTCTGCCAATTCCATCGCACCCGTGGACATTCGACAAACAAGTGCCACGCTCTCTGAAATGCTATCCAGGGTTTGTTTGACAATGGAGACACTGTCGTCAAACACACAGGGGGCAGCACACACCTACACCTACACCACCACCTCCACGTTCACAAGCAACCCCTGCATATCTTAACATTTTCAATCAACCCATGCCTGTGCATAACAACTCAGTAGGCGTTGGGACATCAAAAATCCATTTCCTTTCTGCTTCTAGGTCTACGACATCCGTGATAGACCCCTCTGATCTGATCCATACTTTGGGTAAGCCCTCCCCTACTCATTTTATCATCTGAATCATGCCGGTTCTGAGTCAGCAATCCACATGATATGGTTGACTGTGAAGGCGGAACGTACCGCCGCACCGTTGATCGCGCACTCTGGGTCACCAATTTGCTTACTCATCTAGTCCAACCTCTTGTCTAGAATCCTATCCAATCTCCTGTCCAATCCCTTGCCTAGAATCCTGTCCAATCTCTTGTCCAACCTCTTGCCTAGTATCCTCTCCGACCTCCATTCCAACATCTTGTCTAGTATCTTGTCCAGCCTCTTGCTCAGCTTCCTATTCAACATCCTGTCTAGACAGCCCCTCAATATTCCAAGATGGACCCTTGCTCAGTCCCTACCTCTCGATCAGGCAGGAGCAGCCCTCTATTGTCATCACATCTCCATTGGAGAAGGATAAGGTTGATATCTCCATTTGGGATCTCGTCCATACTTCTACAAAACATCTAGAGGCCTTCCTTAGGGTCTTTCAGGCTGCTCAAGTCTCCCCCACCATAAAACTGTCCGCTCTTGAGAATATAGTGGGCATGATTGCAGAGCCTTATGTCATTTCTTTCTCTAGTAAGGAATCGCCTTCAACAGGAGTTAATCATAACCGATCCTTATTCCTTACGGTGCAATGTCAAAGCTTCTGAATTCCCCTCACTCTGGTGGGTAATGGCACAGACCTTAACGTCTACCATTTGCGCACAGCCAACAAAATCGGATTCAAATCCGAGGATATCATACCCGTTGTGAAGGGAATGACGGCTTTTGATAACACGCATCACGACGCACTAGGGATGCTGGTAATTCCTCTCATCGTAGGGCCTGTAGCCTTTTATGTCGAATTCTATATTGTGGATCTGGAGTCCTCTTTCAATCTCTTGCTTGGGCGCCTTCGGTTGCATAAGCATCAGATGATCCCCTCGACCCTCCATCGCATGGTTAAGTTCCGCTGAGGCAATGATGTAGTTGTTGTCATGGTGGAATATCTTGACAAAGAAAAGGTTGAGTCGGTCTCCGTTGTCTCCCTCCAGACCGTCCACTTCAATTCCAAGCCGTTCGATGTCATGTTTCAGGTCAACTGCTTCGAGCTAGTCAGTTACATTCTAGCCCTTGAGCGCGTCAGTTACTTGACCATTCGTGGAAATCCCCTTCGGATGATCGAAAACGTGTGTTGCAAATGGGAATACAAGAAAGGAACACCACTCATGCGACATGGCCAAGGAATCTCCGAGCCCATCCTAGCAGAAGAAAAGCGAGAGTTCAAGGGACCAGGCTACGAGCGACATCTACACAGAGATGGATATCCGTGTGCCAGAAGGTACAATGAGTTTTTTTTATACCGTCAGACTTCACTAACTTTGTCAGTGCAGGGATACTTGGTCCCAATCAGAACCAGGCCACTGCAAAAAAGAGCCAATGTCAAATGATGCAACCATAGTCTCCGTTATTGGCAGTCACTTTGACAGCATTAGTTACCGCTCCAACAACAAGTCCTGTAGTGATAATCCTACAAGTGGTCGAGCCAGCAGAACCATCAGTGTAGTCCCCCCAGTTTTGGACGTCACTTACATCAGTCCCACAGTCCAGATAGGTCAGTGGTAATACAGAGTGCTACTTAATATTCTGATTGCACCGTGAAAGAGGACGAGACAGTCAACAAAGCAATTCAGTTAAATGAGCAAGTCAACGATCTAGAACTGTTGTTTCAAGAGCAGTTATCAGTATGGGCCGAGGACGCAGTCGAGCATCAAAGGTAGAGGAAAGGAAAGTCTAGGATGTCGGAATTAGAGCCAATAGCCCCCATCA
This sequence comes from Posidonia australis, assembly GCA_024699735.1. Classification (NCBI taxonomy): domain Eukaryota; kingdom Viridiplantae; phylum Streptophyta; class Magnoliopsida; order Alismatales; family Posidoniaceae; genus Posidonia; species Posidonia australis. The sequence continues at coordinate 16,928 of JAMKQA010007623.1, read as the reverse complement.
GTAGTCAAACCACTCATCCATCATGGTCCTGGCTGATCAAGCAAGACTATTCGGGGTGTGCAACAATCCTCGAAGACATGGACAACGTCGAGCTAGTCTACACATGTTATCTGAAGAAGTACTACCAATGAGCGGAGGGTGTGTATCCTTGCCTTGCAAAGTATCCTTTTGCACATCATGCCATATCCACTACTCCATCATGCATGCATATTTCAAAATAATCAGTGATCCAAGTGCATTTAATCCATAGCATTTGTCTTTTTATTTTCATGCGCACTCAGTAACTTAAGCATCCATAATTGCATCTATCCATGCATAAAGCATTAGCATCTCATCTCAATGACGAGAATCAGAATAGCTGGCCTGCTTGAGAATGGTCGACACCTCTTCAGTTGTCACTACCTAGACATTCTAGCGAGCGAGGGAGCTACCACCCAAACGTGGTTAGGCGAAATGTTCAAACTCCCATAGGGACTTATACCTCCAAAGGGAGATAAAATGTTAGGAGCGAGCATGAGTGTGAGCCAAAATAGGAAATAATAATAATAATAATAATAAATAAAATATATATCCATAAGGCCGTAAAAGAAATAAGAAGACAGAAGTCGAAGATAGAAACCAGCCCTAACAGAGAGAGGCAAGTAGGCCAACTCTATCCCTACCACTTACCTTAGGGAGGAGTCGAAGCGAACATCCCAAAAATCCAAGTAGCCCAAGGGACTAGCCACCCCTTGCATAAAAATCCAGCAGACCCCTCTAAATCCAGATGTTCATTACCCCAAGCGAGGGTTAGAGCGAGCCTACTAGCCTATGAGGGAGAAAAGAAATAAGTCAAAAGTCAAAAAAGTAGGTCTAAGTCCCCAAGAGTTTGGCACAGAGCCTAACCTATTAAATCATCCATCCTGGAGAGCCACCAACAGCCTAGAAATCCAGGTAGTGTCTTGTGAATCGAGGTCTTCTCCTCTTCTCATAGCAGACATCATTAGCATTCCAAATCCTGAGGGATGATACAATATAACACTATCATTCTTGCATGCATTATCGCTTGTCCACTTTGCAAGGTCTCAATGGGTCCTAAACCAGGGGCATGTCAGCTGCCCCTTGGCCAAAGACCTGGCAGAGGATACCGTACACTAGGGGCATGTCAGCTGCCTTTATAGTGATAGCTTCCCCCTCAACTAGGGGAATATCAGCTGTCCTGTTGGTTAACCCTTCTTGGGACAGTATCTTCGTCCAGAATATGTTGCTTACTCCATAGCTCGAGCACAGAAGTAAGGACAACAACAGCCATAAGCTTCTAAGGTCAGAGCAAAGTTGGAATGTCAATGCTCCCATAGTCAGCAGGCGAGAGTATATTCAACAGTCCAGTGCCAAAGTCAAACTCCCCAGAAATCAGTCCGTCAGCAACACGACAGCAAGCCCAGAGAGTTGTTGGAAATCTTCCAGCAGGTCCGTCTTATTCGAGGATGAAACAATGCCCTCGTGGAGCCATTATCCAGCCAAGTGCAGCGTATTAGTATAGAATTAGAGCAACAGTTTATCCAGATCAACCATCATCGTCCTACAACATCAATAGCATCAAGCGAGCAAGCAAAGCAGTTGTAGTTTAGAGTGCGCCCACAAGCAAGTGTTTCCCGGCAAACTGCTGTTGGCTGAACCAGCTATCCAGGCCCCCAGTTTTTTTTGTTTGTTTCTTTTAGCAACATCTATAGTATTTTGTATACCAAGGGCATGTCAATTACCTTTTGGTATTATCCTCTTGATGTCAATATCTTGTCAGCCGCCCTTTAGGCTATCCTCCTTTCGAACCGTCGCCAACTGCCTCTCGGTAGACGTGTTTGCTTTTCGGATATCCGAACCATCACCGACTGCTTCTCGGATGATGTGTTCATTTATCCTTCTTTTGAACCGGTACTGACTGTCTCTCGGTCGACGTGTTCGCTTTTTGACTCTTGGCGATTTCCAGCCACTGCCTGTACAGCGACTCGGTTCACACTTGGCGGCTCCCAGCTGCTGCCTGTACATCGACAGTGACTCGGTTCACACTTGGCGATTCCCAGCCGCTGCCTGTATACCTGCAGCGACTCGGTTCAGTCTTGGCGGTTCTCAGTCGCTGCCAGTACACCGGCAGCGACTCGGTTCACACTTGGCGGTTCCTAGCCGTTGCTTGTACATCGGCGGCGACTCCGTTCACACTTGGCGGTTCCCAGCCGCTGCCTGTACACCAGCAGCGACTTGATTCACTCTTTGCAGTTCTTTGCCTTTGCCTCTACCTCTACACCGACGGTGACATCAGTTCTATTATTTCTGCTCCCAGTTGCTTGTTCGTACACCGATAGCGGTTTGGATTTACCTTGTCTCTTCCATTTTGCCTTGGTCCCATCCCAACCGAATCTCGATACCTTTCTTTCTTTTTTTAATTCTACTCCGAACGGATGGAATCAAAGCAAACTATCTCTCCCTCATCACCTCGAGCTGATTCCCCAAACTATCTGGGTGATGACCGTCATCTTGTCTGGAACGAGCTGATACCCCGCACTATCCGGTTGACAACCGTCATCTTGTCAAGAGCGGGTTGATACACTGAACTATCCGGTTGACAGCCGTCTTCAGTCGACGAGTCTGATGTTTTTTCATGCATCTTTTCAAGCAAAAAAGTCTGCCATTTGCCAGTTCCTCTGTCATGCGATGAGTCCGACAGTCTTGGCATCCCTTGGTACGAGTCTGGAAATGCCTTGTGCTCCCCTGCGTGAGCTGGCAGGTTACTGCTCGTCACCAGCATCATCCTTTGCATCAGCATCACCTTCATGCATTATCCAGACATCGGGGTCAACCCTTTGCATTAGCATCATGCATGGCCCCGAATCATGACTTTTAGTGTATCTGCCGAATAAGTGGTTCACGGCCTTATAGTAAATACTACTCTCCCGCAGACTCAAGTGGGGTGTCTTGTCAGCCCTGAGCATCAATCTCTGTTACATTCGTCTCTCGACCTCACTCAGGGAGGGGTATCTATAGACACCCCGATTTTGCAGTCACTTGACAGCAAGCTCCTCTAGAAGATGCTCTGATTGCAACAACCACTCCAAAACCCAAACTCCATCATAACCGTAAGCCCACTTAGGCCCACACAAGCCCATTAAGTCCACACAAACCCACTCAAACTTAATCCAAGCAAAAACCACTAATTAAAACCAAAATAAGCAAATTTCACCAAAATCCACTTAGAATTCTAATTAATTAATTAAAACCTTAATTAAAAACCAAAATCAACAAAATTCACCTAAATCCACTTAAAATTTTAATTAATTATGTAAAACCCTAATTTAAAACCAAGTTAAACAAAATCCACTTAAAATCCTAATTAATAAAGTGAAAACCCTAATTAAAATCAAAATCAAGCAAAATCCACTTAAATTCCAAATTAATCAAGTGAAAACCCTAATTTAAATCAAAATCAAGCAAAATCCACTTAAAATCCTAATTAATCGAGTGAGAACCCAAATTAAAGTCAAAACAAAGTGAAATCCATTTTCAAACCACTTTAATCCATTTAATTTCAAAGAGAACCTAAATTAAACTCAAAAAACCCTAAAAAACCTTAAAGTCATTCAATTAAGTTAAAAAACCCTAATTTAAACCCAAAACATTAATTAAAACTACAAAACCCTAATTTAAGCTAAAAACTTTAATTAAAATCCAAAAACCCTAAAATACCCTTAAAATAATTAAATCCATAAAATCCTAATTTAAAACTAATTAATTAAACCATAAAACCCTAAAATGATTAAAATCCAAAAAACCTTAAATCATTTAATTAATCCTAAAAGAAATTAATTTAAAATCTCATAATTAAATTCAAACCTCAAAAACCCTAATTTAAAAAATAATTAAACTTCAAAATCAAAATTTAATTAAAATCACCAAAACAAAAATCAGAAAATAAAATAAAAAAAAACTTAAAACAAAACCAAAATACTAAAACAAAACCCTAAAGCCTAAAACAACCAAAGAAACCAAAAACAAAACAAACAAAAGGAACTCTTCGGGCCACCCCAGCCTCCGTTGACCTCACTGGAACTCTCCGAGCATCTCCGCGAAGCTCCCTGGGTCCTCGCCGCAACATCCCAACCATGAGGTCGCTTCGAGGAGCGGCCGCAGTCATCTTCTCTGGAGACGGCCGTCGCACGCCGGAGCTCGAGATGGGGGGGGCCTCCCTAGTGTAGCCCACTGTGGCGGGGGAGCTTGCTGTGGCTCCCACTTGCATCTCCGACCACCGCAGACGCTTTCCCGCTGCCGGGAGGTTGTTGGAGTTAGCACCGGCGATCTTCAAATAGAAGAGATTTGGGTTTTTTTATTATGTTATTTTAATTTTTTAATAGTTACATTTAGGTCCTCATTTTAATTACTTTCAGGTCCTTTTTTTATTGCATTCAGGTCCATTTTTATTACTTTTAGGTCCTTTCTTACATCTAGGTCCTATTTTATTACTTTTAAGTCTTTTTTATTACGTTTAGGTCCTTTAGTTTTACGCTTAAGTCCCTGGCATTTTAAATAACTCTTTAATTTCTTTATATTGTTGTAAATATTACATGCTTTACCCTGTTAGATTTTAATTTCATGTTTAGCTATGTGAGTAAATGTTTTCTCACAATTAAATCCCTACATTCATGTTTTCATTAAAATTAAGTCCTAGGAATTTACTCTTTGGCCCCTGAACTCTTTTAATTTAAATTTGCATTGTGAATATTGCACATTTTGCACTTTTAAAGTTTTAATTACATTTCAGTCCTATTCATGCATGTTTTATTACATTTATACCCCTGAAATCATGTTTTCTTTGCATTTAAGTCCTGACCTTTTGCATTTTGGCCCTTAGAGTTTTTTTTAAAAAGACATTTTATGTACAATTTGCATTTTAGACTTTATAAATATCCATAATTACACTGAGAATGTAAAAAAACTTGATTTTTATCACATTTTGGTCTTGAAATTTTGCAAATCAGTGCCTAAAATTAATCAATAATGTTTCTGAACAGAAAAACTTACATCTGGGTCCCTGAAGTTTTTTAAATCATTAATGAATAGTTTTTATTGTATTTTAAAATCACATTTTCATATGTTTTACATTTATTGATCACATGTACATGTAAAATCACCTCTTGAATAAAGTTTCCATCAAAAAAAGCCTGTTTTCAATGTAAATGAACATCCGATTACATATTTTTGTCAGATTTGCACCCTATGTGGGAATTTTGCACAATAGACCCTAGGTTTTCAAGAAATTACGAAAAATAAAATTTTCACTCATGTTACATCATATAACCACACTCTCATTAAATTTTACATCATAGCATCCAGACAAGACTTTTTAAACACATTTTTTTTATCATAAACTTTTTCTTTCTAGGAATTTTGCAAACTAGACCTTGAGCTTTCAGGGAATTATCTGAGTGTTATTCTTACATCCCAGTGTCATATTTTCGTTTGATTCATCACTTGTACACTAGGGCAGAATTTTCTGAATGAATTTTATTCTAGATTTTCATCTTTTTTTGAATTTTATGTTTTACTCCCTGTACTTATCCTTTACCGTTTTTACATTGTTTTATTGTTTCAATAACTTTTCTTTAGCATGTTTTCTTCTCTCCTGACATTTTCCACACATTTTTGGTATTTCTTAGGCCATGCATTGTCCCCATGCATGCATTCATCACATTTGACCACTAAAATGACCAAATTGCCCCTGAGTCAACAATTCATGCACATGTATGTCTGTTATTGCACCAAGTCATGCATAACCTTTGTTTACAGCATTCCTTAGTGTCTTTTACCCATTTAGGTGCATTTTCCATGCATTTTTGCACTATTTTACTATATTTGCACTTTTTTGTTAACAGTAATTGATATTTATTACACTCAAACACTTTGCTATAATAAACCAACACCAAGTGATGTAATATATATGATGTCCGTGGGAGTCGAACTTCCGATCTCTCGTACAACCACAAAGATACATCACCACTAGACCAAGTGGTTGTAGACTACTGTATTTGCACTTTAGTCCCTCCTTTTTGGATAAGACTGCATTTCATGCATTCTTTCGTGGTTTTTTCTCCTGTTTGTTTTCAAGTTCTTTCATCTGATATTCGATTTGACTATCTGTACTCCATGCTTTCATATTTTCCTGATTTGATTTGGATTTCATCGCCTGAGGGCGTACAGTAACAGACCTGAGGGCCGACATTTGACCCCATCATAGGTTATTTTTCCCCTTTTTTGATTTTCACGACATTTTCCATGATTCCAAGAACAGAGGTTGACTCGACTTTTTATCCTTTTGACATCAACATGGTTTTTGGAGGCATTCATTACAAAAACATCGTCATTTCATGTGATTTTCTGGGATTTTGTCAATTCATGTGGATTTCTTTGTAATTTTTGCACATCATCTTGTACATCCATCTAGTCTTGTCTTGGCACTCACGTCAGCATGATTAGAACACAATATAGGCATAAAAAACACTCATTCAGCCTCAAGCAAGCAAATTAGACTAGAAAGACCGAGTTTCTCGGGCGTATGGGGGTGCCTAACACCTTTCCCGTGCATAATTGAAATCCTTACCCATCCTCTGGTTAGTAGACATCTGGCCTTCAAGTTTGCGTCTCATTCATTCACATTTAGTGAATCGTTTGTGGTTTTCCTCGTCTTTTCCTTAAAAGACTAGGTGGCGACTCCATTTCTCTTCCTTTCTCATCCCATCTCGTGCCCTCGCCTTCTCGACATGGCTGTGGCCTCCTTACCTCCTCGAGCGGGGTCACGATCACAACAATAAAGTAGCATTTTCAATGCCTACATTTTCCCTTGGATTATTTACCTTATCATTTCTCTTTTAGTCTTTGTTTCTTGGAGATTTGTTGTGTTTTCACATTCATCTTAGGCATGTGCATTAGAAGTAGACAAGCATACACACACTAGAGTCGTGTTGGTGCCTAATACATTCCCCATGTGTAACAAGAATCCTTACCCTTTCTCTGGCCCGCATTGTTCTGCGCACCTCATCCATTAGGCACAGAGCATGCATGTGTTTTCTTCGTATTGATTTCTTTAGGTTTTTTTCTTTCTTTGTGCTTGGGTTTCCTCATCTTTCCGTTAAAAGACTAGGTGGCGACTCCTTTTCCTTATCCTTCTTCGCCATGAGCCATATCAGGATTGCTCGTGTGTTTCCAAGCACCAGGGGCACCGAAGAGTTGTGCAAGGTTCCATTGGCATGGTCACAGGAACTAGCGACTCCACTGGGGATAACCAGATTCTGGCTTTCGTTTTGGTTTTCTTGCTTGCTTGATACTTTGTGTTTGTTTGTTGGTTCTACTTGTTTGTACATATTTGACTATACATGCCTTTTTACACGATTGCTATGCCACAACACATGCACAGGACTTGATTCATGCCTTCTGTTATGATGCTTGCTTCTTTTTTTCACCTACCTAATAACATAACACTAGCACATGCCACTCTCATGCCTTTTGCTTGTTGATTGAGTGTTTGGATGCCATGATTGTGTGTTTTCTTCCCTTTCCATATTTACCATGATTAGGAAAGTAAAGACATGTTTGCCTCCCTTTCTGGTTAAATAAAAAACAGAAATTCAGACAAATAAACAATAAGGCATAACTAGAGACAAATACTCACAATCCCCTTGGTTTAATAAAACGCAAGTAAAAGACACCAAGAATATGTGCATGAATGATCATTTTAGAAAACATGCATCTTCTCCTCTCCTATGTCCCCCCATAGTTTGTGAAGGACAATGTTGGTAGCCCGTTCTATAGCTTTGGCGTATGGCGTGTTGCTAGTTTGTCCCCCCTTGTCCGGGGTTGTGTCGGTGTTAGTAGAGGGTACAATCATTTGCTACTGCAGGAGTCGAGGCCACCAACGCACCACTCGTTCACTACTTGCGCTTTGGCCAGGATTTAGAATGGGAACCATACTTTTCTGGCCAGAGTCAAAACCTAAACCCATGAGTGCGTCCCGTGTGGTCAACCCCATGTAGGACATGCATGGTGAGAGAGTGCACTTTCGGACATTCATCTGCATTGTGTATCATTGCATGCCACTTTAATAACTCGCATTTGTCTTTGCGTCATTGTTCAGGTTCTGATGCCTGTTTCTCTTGCCTATTTTTTTCTGGTAACTTGTTGTGTGGTCCTTAGATAGGAGCTCGGGTGTCTTTGTTGTGGGTGGGTGTCTCCATTGCGGGCGACCTCCCGTGATTGTTTTCTCTTGCCGTTTCCGAGCTAATGATCACTTTTGACAACAGTTCGTCTTAGAGCTCGTGCGTTTGTATTTTGCTGTAGTTTCATTAATTTCACTTGCAGCTAGCCATGGCCCCACAAACCCGTAAGCCTCCAGTTATTGTTTTGAAAGGGGCCCCACATTCGGATCCTCCTCCTCTCACTTTGGTTGCTTCTTCTTCCCACCATGCATCTCGATTTGGGAATCATGGAGGATCCCTACCTCCTTTCCTGAGAGAGTGGTAGACACAAGCTGATCTAGGGCTCATCACCAAGTCGATTGTGGTGACTACCATTCCAGTCCCAGAAGTTCTACTAGCTACACCCTATCTCCTATGCCCTCTTGTTTCAGGAGTACAACCGCTACGGTTGCGTCAGTTTTAGGGACCACTCTTGTTCCACTCTCGCCTTCTGACCTATCCGTTGATGGGTCTTCAGCCATATAGGCTCAATGCTTGAGAACTTTGGCCATGAGGCTTGAGCACATGGCTCTTTCTCTTGATCCTATTAAGAGTCCTCTCTTTTGGCCTTTGAGGTTCCAGTGCAGACCACTACAGCATTGCAGGCCCACCACACTACACTATTGCCCACACCATTGCCCCAGCTTCACACTGCTCCTGCGATGGGGGTGTTATCTCTACCTCCTGCACCACGATTGCACTTGTCACAGCATGCATCACAGTCACTTAAGGACCAACCCATTAGTTGTGCAAGAATACAACATTTCTCAAGTCTGTCACCTACAGCCGTGCTGGTGCCACAGTTGTTGCTCTCACACTCAGCACCACACACATCACAACATACTCATTGCCCACCTCAGCATCTGGTTCAGGTCCCAACACACAGGTCATCATTACACACTGTACACACACTTTCCACTGTCAAGCCAGTGCATCACGTCGCATCGGCTCTACAAGGACAACAACCTAAGTAGAAGCAAGGTCGTCGCGTTGAAAGTGACTACACTCCATTAGGTGAGTCATTGAGCGCTGTTTTTCCTTAGGTTGTGTCGTTTCTGAGACTCCTAGATCCACGTCCCCCACCAACTCCACTTCATTCGTGGTATGACGCAAGCGCATACTACGATTACCATTGAATCTCGGGGCACTCGACTGATAATTGCCACACTCTGCGGGATGTCATTCAGACTTTGATCGATAGTGGGACTATTGTCGTTGGCATGCAAGATGCAACACCCATATCTAAGTCTGTACCCTTACTAGCATCTAGTTCTACATGCATTACACACCCACACACAACTGTTGAGTCGATGCGTCATGTTGTGTCAGGTCAGCGAGGGCAGCAACAACGGCAGAGGTGACCTCGCTGTAAGGGAAGCGGCTACCCCCCACTTGGGGAGTCGTTGAGCGACATATTTCCTAAAGTTACGTCATTTTTGCAGCTACCAGAGATTCATCCACCATCGGACCAGCTTCCCGGGTGGTATAAGACAAACTTGTTCTGCCAATTCCATTGGGCCTGTGGACATTCGATAAACAAGTGTTACACTCTTCAAAATGCTATCCAGGATTTGATTGACAATGGAGACATTGTCATCAACTCACAGGAGGTAGCACACACATACACCTGCACCCATACCTGCACATGCACGTGCATACCCTAGAATAGCCGACCTTACCTTGTCTAAGCCGGCAAGCTCTGAGGATGCTGGAACTTCAAGGGTTTATCCTCTCTCTCCTAGTTCTTTCCTGGGGAATCCATCAGGTCTTATTAGCCTTGTTCGTCCTTTTGCCTTTTCCCAAGATCTGTTCGATGACACTCACATGTGCCACTCTTGTTCTTGTTCCTCTGTGGGGGGCCTAGCCAAAAGTTTGCCAGTTTGCCATGCACCGATCTAACCCAACACGTGCAAATACCCTGGATCTGGCAGGAGACAATCATCATAGCAGATTTCATTCTAACAACAGATACAGTCCTAATGTCACCAGCAAATTCAACATTCACAGTGACAGTCTCAGTTTCAATAATAGTTTTAATAGCTTCGGTTACACCTTCCTTGATTTCAGTTTCCAGTGGCACTTCAAAGAGTTACTATGAACCCCAATGGCATCGCAAAACAGCAGCAACAAGGACTGGTGTTGTATCCTTTTCCTTTGTTTCCTTTGTTTTTTCTTTTGCATCACTATAGATTAAAACACAAAAAAAATAGAAAAAGCACAAAAGTTGAAAATAATGAAAAACACAAAACAGAAAAACATTAAAAATATCAAAAGTATAGTTTGCTTGCCAATAACATTTTCCCTGATGACGAAAATTGGAAAAGCTTGCCTGTGTCAGAATGGATTATCTCTCCTTAGTTGTCGCTACTCAGATGACCAAGTTAGTAAGGGAGCCACCGTACATCAAAGTTTGACGAGATGTCCAAACTCCGTAATGACCCGACACCTCCAAGAGGGAGATAAAATGTAAGGGGTGACTGAGGATGTGAGCCAGAAAAGAAAACATACATTCGCAAGGGCATAAAAGAATAGAGAGAACAGAAGGTGAAGACAAAAGTCAGCCCAAGAGTGAGAGGCATGCGCTGTAGCTCTACCTTTACCATACCTTGGAGAGGAGTTGGAGTATGCGCTCAGTAAAATTACACCATTGAGGGACTGACCCACCCTCTTGCAACAAAGGCCTCTAGAATAGATCAGGCACCTATTACCTCTAAGTCAAGGTTAGGGTGAAACTGCACGTCTATGAGGGAGTAAAAGAAAAATTAGTGATCTCAAATAAGTAGGTGTAAGACCCTAAAGAGTTTGGCATGGAGTTAGGTTTAGTACACTACCTTACAATGAGTTTGAGCACCACCACTACCCATTGAGAGCCACCCACAGCTTGTAAGTCTCTGTAGCATCAACTGAGTCAAGTGTGTCCTTCTCCTCTAACAGGCATACAACTTTCCAACTTAATTGAGGGCAATCAAATAGTCTAACTAAGCAAGCAAGTGATCCAGAAAATGAACTTAGTGAACAAGCAAAGCAATAAATACATATAACAAGCTTCTAAAATCACACCTAGTCAACAAGACATGCATTTTTTTGATTAAACAATAATGTCACTCTTAAATAATTAAATTGCTCACAATTATACAGTCCACCACAATAATCATAATCATCACAATTTTGCTTGGATGAATATCTTTGCTTGAATATTAATTGGCTCAACAGGATTTTGTTGAGTGATTTTAGCCAGGGACATTTCAGCTACTCTTTGGTCGAAGTGCATATACAATAAGGACACCAATTAGTGCACGAACTACATGGACTTGCAGAATGAACAGTGCGACAGTGACTCCTCCATGGCAATTCAGGTGTAGAGAACGTGATTTGGGGAATGCCTGATGATAACATGGTGTGACCATACCAGTGGAAGAGTGTTGGAGAATGTTTCCCAGGGGTCTGCGGATCACTGCGGAGCGTGGAGTGCCGGATCGTGGCTTACTGTAGCTCTTCTTCCCCAGCGACGACGATTGTGATTCAGATGGGCTTCTCTTGGTGGTTTCCAGAGGGATCGACGCAGCGTCCAGAGGATTGACTCGAGAAGATTGAGCACATTGGGGCACTAATTGATCACTGGATTCGTGCCCCCACCTACATCGTCGGAAAATGCGTCCGACGACCTCTAAAACCTCGATTCTGTCCAGGGAAACTCTCTGGCACTACTGGAATCGGTTGGGGAAGAAAGATGAAGACCTAGGGGACCATGTTTGATGAAAATTGAGGTCAGTGGAGGGATACCAGAGTGGACAGTGGAGATGGTCGCCAAAGCTTGTTGGAGATGGCCTGAATTTGGAATTCTTCCTCTCCCCGAGATTCCTCTTTGCTCCTGGACCTCTTCGGTTGCTCTAGTTGAGAGAAAATACCTTGGTGGCTCTCCTCTATATTTTTTAAAGTTTTTTCTCTCTCCTTTTCCCTCCTTTTTTCTCTTGTAAATGGGGGAGTATTTATAGGCTTGCAAATGGCTAGGGTTGTTAGAGTAGTTTGTTATGGTTAGTTAGAGGTTGTTGGAAGTTGTTACAAGTTTTTAGAGGTTGTTATGTTGAAGGTGGGAAGTAGTTAGGTTTGTTTTGGTAAATGCAAGTTGTTTTAAGTTGTTATGATAAAGGTGGGAAGTGGTTAGGTTTGTTTGGGTGGTTAGAGGTTGTCATAGGTTGTTATGGTTGAGTGGGAAGTGGTTAGGGTTTGTTTAGGTGGTTAGAGGTTGTTATAGGTTGTTATAGGTTGTTATGGTGGAGTGGGAAGTGGTTAGGTTGTTAGGGTTTGAAATTAGGGTTGAGGGTTTGACTTTTTTTTTTTTTTTTTATACCTAGAAAATAACGGGCCCCAGGAGACCCCGAAATATTATAACAGAGGAGAACCGGATTACAACATTGAATGGGCTAATGCTGCCTGGAGCGAATGTAAGGCAGCCCAGCCCTTTCCAAACAAAGAGTCCTACGCAAAAAAATTGAAAGGTCGCCGGGCGAAGACAGGAAGACGAACAGCTGAGAGTCGACACCCATGTTCGCCAGGCCGTCCGCAACCGAGTTAGCCTCTCGGGAAATATGAGATATGGAGATGGATTTCTGCACCAGGCAAGCAACGCCCTTCCACTCGTTCTGGAGCCTCCAGTCAAAATAGCAGCCCCCCCGCAGTATGGAGACGAGGATCTCAGAGTCAGACTCAATCACGAGCTCCGAAAGCTGGAGGCCCAGCCGCAAGCAAAGAGCTAGACCGTCCTTCAGAGCTCTGAACTTGGCCACCAAATTCGAGCAAATGCCATAGAAATTAGCCACCGCAGCAATGAAGTTGCCCCGGTGATCCCTGATGATAGCCCCCCTCGGGTCCTGGGTTTCCTCGAGCAGCCCCATCAACGTTCAGCTTGAACGTACCAGCAGGAGGTTTCGTCCAGGATACCGATATGTGGGAGAATTTCGTAGAAGGGATCCCATAAATGTTGAAGCTCAGATGGAGAATGGAAACTTCCTCTTCATTGTGGCACTTCAGATTCCTCAGCAAAAAGGAAAAGTCCGACGTCCAACGCCTGATGGACCACAGAATCCTGTAGAGGGAAAAGAACTTGCCCCCATATTTGGTAGAGCATCTGGCCTTCCATAACTCCCACAGCACCGCCGCAGCCATTAATCGTTGGAAGCGTTGTAGGAAGGATTCCTTGGAGCGTTTGATGAAGAGGTGGTGGAGCCAGTGGAGGAAAGACATTTCCGAACACTTATCCAAATGGAAACACCCAGCAAACCAGTTCCGGCAAGTAGTCGCCCATTCACCAGAAAAGAAAAGGTGGCTGCCATTTTCAGCCTGAGAGTGAAACCTGCAGCAAACACATTTGGAGGGTAGAGCGACACCCATCCCCTGCACCTTGTCGTCAGTAGGGAGCCTTCCCCAGAAGAGCCTCCAGAGGAAGAAGGAGACTTTGGTGGCGAGGAAGACATCCCAGATCCCAGAGCCCCACCACACTGGAGCACGCTTTGCATGACAGAGCTCCCAGGCAGACTTAATCGAGAAAGAGCCATCTAAATTGAGGTCCCAGACCATGGAATCCTCCTCCGCAGTAATCTCCACCTGAAGGTTAAGAATTCCATGAAGAATATCCAAGGGAAGACGAAGATTGGACAGAGTAGCAGAGCTCTGGAAAGCCTCCCTGACCGTGAGCTCAGGATTCTGGATAAAGGAGTCCGTGATCTCAGCAAGGATACCGAGGCGCGACCAGTTATCAAACTAGAAACTAACACTACCCTGACCAACGGACCATTGAATGTGATCCCGCATGGCAATCCAGGCTTCCTGAATCTGCTTCCACCTAGCAAGTCCCTTGACCAGAGGAAGGTCATCCGCCATCTCACCATACCTGCATCGCATAAAGATAGCCCAAGGAGAGAGCCCCGCCTTCACCCGCCAGGCTAGTTTCATACGGAGAGCGACCATGACCTCCTTTAGGTTTCTCACCCCCAGTCCACCCTCTACAGGCGGAGTGCAGACATTAGACCACGAGACCCAGTGGCGTTTGTGAGTCCCCTCTTGGTTCCCCCAAAGGAAGTTGGCAAAGATACGATTCAAACGATCTAGGAAAACCCTAGGGATGTCAAAATTGGAGAGCAAATGGATGGGAATACTGGAAAGGACATGCTTGATCAGGATGAGCTTGCCACTTGGGGAGAGGAATTTGGCGTTCCATCCTTTAACCTTCTGCAGGATTTTGTTCACAAGAGCTTCAAAATACACCTGCTTCCTCATCCCTTTAAAGATAGGACAGCCAAGGTTGGTGAATGGAAGGGAGCCACGGGGAAAACCAGTAAGCTGATGAATCATGTGCACCATGGAATCCACCAGGTTCTTAGAGGTAAGGAAGAAACTTTTGGCAGGGTTGATCTTCTGGCTAGAGGCAGACTGGTACAGGGCCAAGAAGTCCATCGTAGCCTGGAGAGATTGTCTCCTTCCATTTAGAAAGATAATGGTGTCATCAGCAAACAGGGAATGAGTGACCACAGGAAAATCCTTGTGGGCAAAAAAAGGGAGGAGAGACCCAATCTCCCTAAGCTTGGATAGTCCTCTGCTCAACACTTCTTCAGCCAAGATGAAGAGGGCAGGGGAGATGGGGTCACCTTGCCTGAGACCTCTAGACCCCGAAAAGAACTCAGTAAATGAGCCATCAATGACGACAGAGAAGCACCATTCGTGGATTAGGGTTTGATTTAGGGTTTAGGGTTTGGATTAGGGTTTAGGTTTTGATTTAGGTTTTAGGGTTTGATTTAAGTTTTAAGTTAGGGTTTTGAATTAGGTTTAGGGTTTGATTTAGGGTTTAGGGTTTGGATTAGGTTTAGGTTTTGATTAGGATATGATTTAGGGTTTACAGTTTGGATTAGATTTAGGGTTTAGGGTTTGATTTAGGGTTTTGAGTTGAATTTAGGGTTTAAGTTATGGTTTTGAATTAGATTTATGATTTTGAATTAGGTTTAGGTTTTTTGAATTAATTCTAGGGTTTTGGATTAGATTCGGATTTTGAATTAATCTTAGGGTTTTGAACTAATCCTAGGGTTTTAGATTAATTCTTGGGTTTCAGATTAATTCTTAGGTTTTGATTTAGGTTTTGGAATTTATTTAGTGTTTTGAACTAATCCTAGGGTTTTGGATTAATTCTAGGGTTTTGATTTTGGTTTTGGATTAGGGTTAGGGTGTTAGGCTGGAAATTTTTTTTTTTTACTTGGAAAAACGAGCCCTAGGAGACCCCAAAATCATATAGCAAAGGCCAAACCGATTACTAGGAGGGGAGGAGGAAGGACTAAAGCCGCCTGGATCGAACATAAGGCAGCCTAGCCCGTTCCAAACAAAGAGTCCTGCGCAAAAACTTTGAAAGAGCGTCCGCCGAAGGCAGGAAGAGGGATTGCTGGGAGTCAACGCCCCAGTTGGCCAATCCATCCGCGACGGAGTTAGCCTCCCGGAAGACATGAGAAATGGAGACGGACTGCTGCACCAGAGAAACGACACCCTGCCAATCCTTCCGCAGCCGCCAGTCGAAGCAGCGGCCACCCCGCAACATGGAGACGAGAGCCGTGGAGTCGGACTCAATGAGAAGCTCCGAAAGCTGGAGACCCATCCGCGAGCAGAGAGCCAGACCGTCCAGCAATTCAGGATTAGGTTTAGGGTTAGGTTTAGGGTTTTGGCTAGGTCTAGAGTTTTTATTTTTTATTTTTTGGTTCTGGAAATTATCGAGCCCCAGGAGACCCTATAATTGATAACTCAAAAGAATCAGAATTACATATAGGGAGGACAGCAGCCAAAGCCCCAAAGAAAAGGCAAAGCCACCAAGTCGGAACCTGAGGCAATAAAACTATTTGCGCTTGGTACGAAGGTAGGGCAGGCCACCATTTTCCAAACATAGGATTCCTTTGACAAAATTCTGCAGCTCGCATAAAGTACTCATTCTTATGAATTGCTGGGAGTCCACGCCAAGATTGGCCAAAAAATCGGCAACTACATTCGCCTCCCTGTAAATGTGAGAGATGGATCTGGTTTGCCTCACCAGGCACAAGACGCCCCTCCACTCATTTCGCAGCCTCCTGTCAAAACAGCGACCCACCTGTAGCATGTTCACAAGAATCTCTGAGTCTGATTCAATAACCAGGTTCGACAGCTCGAGCCCCAGCTGCATGTACAGAGCTAAGCCATCCTTCAGAGCTTTGAATTCAGCCACCATATTGGTACATCTACCATAGAAATTTGAGACTGCAGCGATGAACTGACCGCGATGATCCCTGATAATACCACCCCCCCACCAGGACCAGGGTTGCCACGCGCAGCCCCATCAACATTTAGTTTGTAAACATCAACGGGAGGTTTAGTCCAGATGACAGTGATGTGAGAAAACTTGACAGAGGGAATCCCAGAGATATTAAAATTATGAAGAATGTTAACTTCCTCATCATTGAAACACTTAAGGTTTTTCAGCAGCAAGGCAAAGTCAGATGTCCAACATCTGATATTCAATAGAACCTGATATACAGAAAGGGCTTTGCCCCTATACCTGTTAGAACATCTGGCTTTCCATAGCTCCCAGAGCACAGCAGCTGCCATTAAGCATTGGAATTTCTGAAGGTAGGACTCCTTGCTCCTCTTGATGAAGAGATTGTGTAA
>JAMKQA010007622.1:0-27066 GCA_024699735.1 Posidonia australis | reverse complement strand
TTTTGCATGATTTATTTCATGTTTTGGTTTTCCTTGTCTTCCATAATAGATTAGGTGGCGACTCCGTTTCATTTTGCTTTTTCGACGTGATTTTGCCGACCGATTTCGTATTCGTTTGCGGAACCTCCTCGCCGGCATGGTTACACCAGGCATTAATTTTTTTCCCACCCAGGAATCTTAAGAGTCCTTCAGAATAGTCTTCTTTTTTTGTTTCACTAACAATGATAATATCACATTTATTTAAAGTGATAAATTCCTTTAATTCTCTCTCCTTATTTCTCGATCCCAAGCCTCTTATATTCCATGCTGCTATAATCATTAAAAAAATTTGAGAGTTATACTGAAGATCCCAACCAGTCATAGGATGCATTAGGATCTTCAAGAACTACTAATTCTTTGCCCTGATCCAATCTAACTTGATTTTAAAAGGCAATAGACTCATCCTTAGAGGATAAAGAAATGCCAATACTCTTACAAAATAAATGGAAATGTTCGTATGAGTCCCATCTCAAGGGGTCCACATGATTAGACTCAATGCTACCAGTAGGAGTCATATTGCAAGTATTTAAATCTATTGAACAATCAGAGGCAAAGTTAAGACACATATTATTATTATGTTCAACAGAAGAGTGAAGTGCATTACCAGGCGCATGAACTGGAGTAGGGGGCCTTGAAGAGGGCTTTCCTGAAGTGGTAGCACCTGAATCCTCTTGATCCAGGTAATCATATATCGCCATAATCTTTTTAAATTTGGCCAAAGAGAGATTTCTGGCCTTAAACTCTGTCTCCACCCAGGTGGAGGCAACATTAGAGTTGTTAGCAGAGTTACTTATGGAGGGAGGGATAGCTTTCTTTACCAAGGCAGTGGGAATAGGTGGAGTAGTTCCAGCAGCAGAAGGGGTGGGAAGTAACCCCTCAGAAGTAAAAGTGGGGGGAGGGGGAGAGAAAGAAGACCTCATCATTTTTCCCTGATTTATGCTGAGTTTTGGGAATGACAGAGTTTTTCCCAGTATTTGGACCTCGCTAGCCTCTATAACTATTGAAAGGTTTCCTGACAGGCTGCAAACTCCTAGAGGTAGATGACTGAGGTGCTTGTTTGGGCCAAGCTGGGAAAGACTTATGTGATGGGGGAGAAGAGGCACATAGATCCCAACTGAGTCTATATTTTATCGGGTAAACTGTTTTCCCATATGCAAAGAACCTGACATCTGGGATTTCTTTACCAGGAAATAGCTTAATCCTAACCCGAGAAAACCCCAAGAATTTTACTCTGTCAATGGACAAATCGATTTCTATCAATTCTGAAAAATCAGAGACAAGCCTATGAAAAACTTCTGCACACCATAGGTGATGGGGGATTCCTTCCAAACGAATCCATGTTCCCTCCTGCTTCAAGGAGAGAACAGCATTAGAACTAGGTGTCCAATGCACAAAGGATGTGGATAGAGATTGGAGGGAAGAGCCAAATCAGCTTAATATGTCATTCTTAGTCTTAATAGATGGAAATTTTAGCAGAAATTTCCCAGGGGCAATATCAGTAACCTCTATTTTCACATGGGAAGGCCAGTTATTGACTATATGCTGCGAGAGGATATCGGAGGTGAGAAGAGAAGCATGGTCAGTGACAATAGCACACCGGGCATAATGGATCGTGAGCTCGCAAGAAGCATCAGAAGGATAAATCGTAATGGGATTCAGAGGTGATGGACCAGCCATAGAGTGAAGACTAAACTCCTGAAAAAATTTACAAATAGCAATAGAATGAGTCGCTGCTTTGCATCGATAACAATGACCCAAAAATCTACAGGTGCTCTTAACATGACCCCTTAGACCACATTTGAAGCAACGCTTATTATCTCTACAGAATCGTACCAGAGATGAAGGCGCTTTTTTTCTTTTTTCCACCAGCGTCCACCCGGGAGAAACCGCCTCAGGAAAATGATCTGAATCAACATAAGAAGGGGAGGAAAGAAGAGCGGCAAAACGAGAGCCACTACATAGGTAGTTGGTATCGCCAGAGAAGTTGTCAGAAGAAATCTCTGTCATAGGGATTTCTGACGGAAAATTCGGCGGGGAAATATTATTATAAAGAGGAGAGGCGCCATTTCGAGTACCGGGAGAAGAAGCATTAACGCCAAATAAGACAAGAAAGGAGGATGAAGGAGAAAAAGCTAGCACGTCGTCTGACACAGGGTTCCGAGATGGTCCCACCAAATCATCATTCGCAGACAAAATGGCTAAATTACAATAACAGTCATTATAATTACCATCTAAATCTCCATTATTCCAATAATTTGAGTTAAACACATTCTTAATAACAGGGGGAGAATAACGAGAATAACCCCATACGGAGCCCGAGGAGTCAGCGGGACCTTCCTTCTCCCTGACTCCGCTCCTAGAACGCAGAGCCCCTCTCTGGTATCCCACCGACGGGAATGAGCTCGCCGGCATCAATGGAGAAAATACAGATCTAAAGAAAAATGAAGCATAGAATCTGAACAGAATGCTCCAAGGGGGCGAGAAAGAGCCCCCAAATCTGATCTATCATTAGATAATAAACCATTCATAACAATAATAGCAGGCAATCTATTGACAGTGGAATAGAAATGCTCCAAAGTTACTGAGCCAAAAGGGGCAAAAATACCTAGTCACATCAAGCACGATGTCACCGAATAACACCAGATCAGTGATAAATATTTAGTAAAAAACATACAGTTCACAGAAATATTCACTGGAACCTTGGAATCAAGATGAAAAGAAACAAGGGCACCATATTTTATCACCAAAACACCAGATCTAGTCGATCGGGTGACATCCAAAGAGGATCTACCCCATCGGAGTCCAGAAGAAGGGGGGGAAGATTTCTCCCGACCACAGAAACCAGATCGGGGATCTAGAAGGGGGAGAGGGGCAGCAGCTTTCCTCTTTCGACTTCCCAGATCCGGGACAGTCGTCGAGGAAGAGGGGAAAGGTGTTACCGACCGACGGCGAGCTTTACCAGACGAGGGGCTCGCAGAGAGAACCTCGACAGAGGGGGAAGCCTTGCTCGAGCGGAGGTAGTAAGGGGAAGGTGTAGCAACTCGGCGACCAGAGGGGTGGCGACCGGACGCCATTGCAATGGAAAAGTACGCACATAGAGTTAGGGCACCAGAAGAGCACTTTTTTTTCGCGAGAGCGTTATTTCTATGGTATTCTTTCTGGTAGTATCTTTTGTGATACATCTTTTCTTTACATATGTCAATGAGAAAATCTAACTTCAGTTATCATATTCATTTTATGAGAAAGTTTGATTATTCAGGGAAAAAGTTCCAAATAGAAATAGAGAAAGGACAAGTAAAAAATAGATGAGATAATGATTCACTTGAGGTATTATAGAAAGTACAAGGTAGATTACCTATCCATCCTCTTTCAACAAGATTTTGTTTAGTTAAGATCTTATTTTTAATAGTCAAGCAATTCAGAATCTTGACCTTGAGAGAGACTATGCATTGTGATACATATTCATATTCATATTCATCTCCAACGTCTACGAGGATTCCTATTCTTTAAACATATTCCTCTATTAGCAAAAGGAAAGGCATGTCATTTGTTGTATCATAAACACAACTACACTTTTATTGCAAAAGATGGGTATGTGATATTAGAAGGAAATATAATTGTAAATTGAAAGAGTAATTAATAAGTAAATTTTTTTATTATTCCTCAAGAATATTATTAAATAAACTAGTAGATTTGCCTTTAATTAACAGTGAAGGTGTTACAACCATAGTCTCACAAAAAAATTGAACTTACTTTGTTTTGAATAAACAGAACTTACATTTTCTTTGAAATTAAATGAATTACAAGGTTACAATTTCCTATAACTAGTGAGTTTGTTTAACGTTTATAAGTTTCTCAATTCCTATAACTAGTGAACTTGTTTAAAGTTTTTGAATTTCTCGGTTTCTTTCTATTAGTGCTAAAGATATTTTCTAAGTACACTTGTAGTTTGTAGTCATTTGTTAGATTGTATTGATTTATTTGTAAATCTCTATTCAACGGTTCTCAAAGAGAACTACCCATATCTCATTAAGTTTTGATGTGGTACACCTCTATAGCTGGCTGGCTAAGGAACCTTTTTATTCCATATATCAAAACTATTTTTTTAGTTGTGTTGTTTTTCCTTTGATTTGTTTTGTTTTGTATGTCTTGTAAGTTGTGATTGCTATTGTGTATTTACCTAAACTCTTGAAAAAATTTGACAGATATTTTTAAAAGTGGTTGAACATGGTTCAAGGATGCAAGTAGAAATATCACATATTTTTTGAACAAGTTATTTTGTTAGTTTTGCAAGTAGCCCCATGAATCCTACAAAAATTACTATATCATTCCTAGTGCCAAAAAAGGAACACAAGTTTTTGATAATGCATTGCTTTTATGAAAAAACAGAAATAATATGTCATATTCCCAAATGACTGTCCTTCAAGACATGTTTGTCTATATAGAATATTAAAGTATAATCAACAATTTCATGTTGTAGTTACTTTTTGGAACCATTAAGTTTCATTTATTTATAACCGTTAAGTTTCATTTATTTATAGAATGTCATCTAATCACAATAGTAGTAGTAGTAGTTCCGTTGATACTCAGTCAAATCAAGAGCATGTTCTATATAATAAAAATGCGAAAGATGACTGTTGGATCTGTAGATACCCCGATTTTGAAATTACTTGGCAGCAGACTCCTCCAATTGATGCTCTGGTTGCGACCACCAAAAGCTTGGCCCACTTAAACACACACAAGCCCATTCAGGCCCACACTAGCCCACTCTGACCCAATTAAGAATAAAAATCAAACAAAATTAATTTAAAACACTTAAAATTCAAATTAATTAAATAAAAACCTAATTAAAGTCAAAATTAAATAAAATACACTTAAACACACTTAAAAGTCAATTAATCAAGTGAAAACCCTAATTAAAGTCAAAATCCATTTAAACCATTTAAAATCCAAATTAAAACCCTAATCAAGTAGAAATTAGTAAAATCCATTAAAAATTGAAGCTAATTAAAAAGAAACCCTAATCCAAAATCGAGTAAAATCAATGAAGTCAAAATCCAAGTCAAAACCATAATAAAACCAAAATTTAAACTAAAGCTCCAATTAAATCAAGTAAAAACTAATAATTAAATCCAAATTAAAACTCAAACATAAAACTTTAATCCATTTAAATTCATAAAAACTCCCAAGTAATAAAACCCTAATTTAAAATCCTAAAAATAAAATAAAACAAAAACCTAAAATAATTAAAACCCTAAATCAAAACCTAAATAAAATACTTAATTAAATCAAGTAAAAACTAATGAAATCTAAATTTAATCAAATCCAAAATTTAAATCAACCAAATAAAAATCAGAATTCAAATAACTCCAAAACCAAAAATCAAGAGAAACCATTTAATCCATTTAAAACCAAGACAAATCATCTAATTAAATTTAAATCATCAAATAAAACCTTAAAAACTTAAAACATTAAAACACAAATAATCAATCCAAATCAAATCAAAAATCATCAAATTAATCTTAATTCTAAATCACAAAACAAAAGGAAAAAAGAAAAACAAAAGAAAACAAACCTTAAGCCCGTTTCAGCTCAATAAGTCCATTATATTCTTAAACCAAAAACCTTATGTGACCCAAAAAATAATTCCGGCAAGATGTTTCCTCCGGCGACCCCCACTACAAGAAAATCAACATTTAGCGAGGACACTCTTCCTCGCAAAGTCCTCGCTAAGTCCTCGCAACATCCTCGTTAGATAGTTTAACGAGGACTTTGTGAGGAATAATTATCCTCGTAGCTACGTAACTCGTTAAATCAATATTGCGAGGATATGTCCTCGCAATGTGCTCGTGTAAATTTAGCGAGGAAATTACGATGAAATATTTTCTCGTAATGTCCTCGCCATATCCTCGTAACTCCTCGGTAAGTGCTCGCTAAATATAATGAGATTGTATGGTCATTCCAGTTTTAGCGAGGACATTTCCTCGCAAATTGCTCGCTAAGTGCTCATTATTTTTGCGAGGAAATGTCCTCGCAAATATTGGCCAGTTAAAAAAAAAATAAAACAATACATTATAGAATTAACATTCAAATACCTGTTACAATGACATTCAATCCTTGCTTTTCCGACATGAGATCCCTCATCCCGTGATCTATGGGCCTTCCTTCTTAGTCACGCGTCCCATCCAACGGCGCTGGCCCAAGGCGGAGGAGATCAACGGTCCAGCAGAGGTGACGTCGGAGCTTAAAAGCTCTTCACCACCGTCAAGCCCCAGAGATTGAAGCCTCCCCTCCAAAAGCAAAAAGACCTTCCTCCCTCGAAACCTAGCCAACGAGAAGAGTAATCCCAACTCCTTTTGCCTCCCAGAACACCCAGCCAAAGCACCATCGGAGCTGCCACAATCGCCGTCGTCAACCTACCACGCCAGAGGACACACCCTGCTCCTCAAGTATACATCTCTCCCTCTCTATTTCAATTCAATTGTTCCCTCTGTTAGATCTAGGCCACATCCTCACTATTTTGGTTGAGTTTCGTCAGAGAAATTCTCCCTCAACCAGCCGTCGTCGCACCGCCAGTGGTGGGTTCATCCCACCAGTGAGGCTTCGGGCCGCTTGGCCTCAGGCGAGGCCCCTCCTCCCTCCTCCTCTTTTCTCTCCTTTTTTCTTTAGCCTCCTTAGCTACTTGGGGATCCAGAGGACTCCTGCCATCGACACCTGATCCACCGCGTCGTTACCGTCGCCGCAGTCCAGCCACTGCCGTCGACCACTGTCGAGCAAACACTTGAGCGCACCAGGCACTCCCGTGCCTCGTCGCTGCTCCGGGAAGCTCCTCCTCCACCCCACGAAGTCATCCTCGCCGCTCCGCCGCCGCTTGGACCACTACAGCCCTTGCCGCCGACATAGAGGTGGGAGGAGCACTCCGGATCCCCCTAGACCTCGCCGTTGTCTCCAAAAGCTTCGTCGTGGCTCCCCAGAGCTTTCTCAGCCATCGCCGCGCATCTCCAGCCTCCGGGACACCGCCGCACCACGTCGTCGTCTCCCCCGTCATCGGTCAGAGGTTCTCGCTAGAGCGCGAGATGGGGGGAGGCCTCAGCCTCCCCAACCTTGCCCAACCTCCTGGAGATCGTTGTCGTGCCTCCACGAAGCTTCCCCAACTGCCGCTCATCTCCCCCGCCGCCGGGATCGTCGCTACTGCATCGCCGGAGAGGTCGCCGGAGGGAGAGGGCCGGCGATCCTTTGGCGATCTTCGAATAGAAGGTTTTTTGGGCCCAGCCCCTTTAGTTCTAGGTTATTTTTATTAAGTCCTTAGTTCATTACGTTCGAGTCCTTTTCCATTTAATTTAAGTACTGCCGTTTTGTATTATAGTCCCTGAAGTTTAGAAAACTTTTAATTCTTTTATTTCTCTGCAATATTTGCATCAAATATCCTGCCCATTTTTATTTTTTCATCTTTATTGCATTCAAGTATGTTCCCTCACATATAGATCCCTGGAACCATGATTTCTTTACATTTAAGTCCCGAACATTTACATTTAGCCCCTAGAATCTTTTAAAATGAATTTTCTCTGATAAATTTGCAATCTGAGCCCTAAAAGACTTAAAAATCACAATGACTATCATTAAAATTGAATTTTCTTTACATTTTGGTCCTGATCTTTTGCATTAAGCCCCAAGAACTTTAAAAAATGAATTTTCTTTATGCATTTTGCATCCTGGACCTCAGGAAATTTTATAATTGCACTGACCAGTATAAAACCTCAATTTTTATCACAATCAGATCCTAAAATTTTGCATAAAAGTCCCTGGATTCATATCATACCATTCCTAAACACATACAATTTGCATATAGGCCCTTAGATTATTTTCAAATCCATCATTTAGGGTTTTAAATGTTTTCTTGCATATTTTGGAATATTTTTCACTCATTACATTCCATATTTTGCATTTAATCACAGATTCCATTTAAAAATCATGTTTTCACTGAGATTCGATCTTTAGTCTCACATTTTAGTCACATTTGCACTTATGTGTGAATTTTGCACTTTAGACCCTGAACTTTCAGAAAATTACCCGAGTGCAATTTTCACATCTCAGTGCCACATTGACATTGGACCCATTATCTGCATGTTAGAGTAGAAGTCATGAACATATTTTTCACTCAGATTCTCACTCTTTTTTGTGAATTTTGCTTTTTTGCCCTTATACTTGTCCTTTATTGTGTTTACATCATTTTGTTGTTTTTCTTCTCCTTGTTTTCTTGCAACTAACATCTTCTGGACATTTGACACACATTTTGACATAACTTAGACCATGCATCACTCCCATGCTAGCATCTATCTCATCTGGCCAGGAAAATGACCAAATTACCCTTGTGCCTCCAATTTATGAGCATGCATCTCATTTTTTGCACTCAGTCTTGCATAGTCCTTGTCTAAGCCCTTCTTTAGCATCTCTGTACATTTAGGCACTTATCCATGCATTTCATATCATTTCTCCTCACATTTGTATCCCTATTTAGTGAGCCGGCATCCCATGCCTTTTCTTTCGTGGATTTCTTTCTCCACTTTGCTTTCAGAGTTTCTTATCCGATATCTGACTTGATTTGCTTTAATCCTACATTTCAGATTTTTGATTTGATTTGGATTTCATCGCCCGAGGGTGTACACTAATTGACCGGAAGGCCCACATTGGTCCATTTGTGGATTATTTTTCTACTTTGATTTTCATAACTTTTTCCATGATTCCGAGGACTTGGGTTAACTCCACTTCTTATCCTTTTGACATCAATATGGATTTTAAGAGGCGTTCTCTACAAAAAATCTCGTCATTTCATGTGATTTTCTTTATCGTGTCATATTTTGCGATTTCGTTAATTCATGTGGATTTCTTCGTAGTTTTCGCACATATTCTTGCCCATTCATCCAATTTTGTCATGGCATACATATTAGCATGATTAGAGCATGATCTAGGCTTAGCAAGCATTCATTCAGCCTTAGCAAGCGATTTAGGCTAGAAAGATCGAGTTTCTCGGGCGTACGAGGGTATCTAACACCTTCCTCGTGCGTAATAGGAATTCTTACCCATCCTCTGGTTAGCAGACATCCAGCCTTCACATTTGCATCTCATTCTTTAGTTTTCCTCGTCTTTCTCTTAAAGGACTAGGTGGTGACTCCTTTTCTTTTTCTTTTATCCTATCTTGTGCCTTCGCCATCTTGGCATGGCTGTGATCTCCTCCCTTTGGCGTGACTCAGCGTCGGACCCCCGAGTTGGCGTGCTCACAGGATCATACTTGCTATTCTCAATTTAGTGAAAGTGTATTTCGAGAAAAAATCATTAAAGAACCGAGTGCATGATGCACCCTTCATCGAAAATAATATTGTTCAGAATATGCTTAATGGTCACTATCGTAATTATTTTGATCTTGTCGCTTAATGCCAAGAGTATTTGTAAAGTTAGCTAGTGTTTTGAGTGGACAAGGTATGTTAAGGGATTCAAGGTATGTGCCTATCGAGGAGCAGTTATAAATATTCCTTCAAACCATTGGAATGGGTCATAACAACCGTCATATATAACACAACTTACAACATTTTGGAGACAGTTAATAGATACTTTAATTTAGTACTTAAGGCACTCTACATATGGTCTGTGGACTAGATAAAGCTCAGAGAGAGTTTCAATATCACTCCTAATCACATACAACACCACCATGAGGGAAAATACTATCCACATTTTAAAGATTGTGTTGGACCAATCGATGGAACTCACATTCATGCTATTCTACCAAATGACCAACAAGTAGCATATCGATGTGGTAGAGATGCCAAATATTATACTCAAAATGTCATGGTCATGTGTGACTTCAACATGAGGTTTATATTTGTATCTGCTGGATGAGAGGGTATAGCTGACTGTAGAGTTTTGAATCATGCAATGCACAATCCAACGCACAACTTCCCATTTCCACCCTATCAAATGTCAATATCACTTTTCATCTTCAATAATTTCCATCTATATACCATCTATAAATGTTGTATCTATTTAATTTCAACAGAGAAGTACTATGTGGTGGATGCCAGGTATTCCAATAGAGCAAGTTTTTTGACTTTGTATCATGGTACACGATACCACTTGCCTGAATTCCAACAAGTTGAATCAAGAAGAAAAGAAGAACAATTCAACATGTTGCATTCATCACTAAGGAATGTCATCGAACGATGTTTTGGTGTGTTAAAAATATTGGAAAATGTTGGATAGGATAGCCATTTTCTCTTTTCAAAGGCAAGTTAAGATTGTCATAACTGTCGTGACTCTCCATAATTTCATAATGGAACAAAATATGATTGATGAATTGCTATCGTTATTTTTACAAGAGGATCTTACCACAAATAATTGCATTGACAATGAAATTAATAGCATGGAGGTAAAATCAAGACACATCTCAAATGGGAGAGATTCAAGACCTTATTCAATATTTCATTGCTACATGTTGAAGAATTAATTGAAAAAGTGTGACATATATGACTTCTACATCTAGTGTATTATGTATTCCCTATGTGTGTTATGTATGGCAATATGTGTTGTTCATTAAATTGTATTGACTACTATGTATCTCTCTATGATATTATATGATAATACCAACTTGTATGATTATTTTGTTCTTTGTATGTGTACATTGGAATCAACTAGGATGTGTGTATGTGTGTGTGTGTATGGAATTATTACTTTCTTGATTACTCAAACGTATCTATTTCAATAGATGAATGAAACACATGACAAAGTGGGTGGGAATAATGGAAGTACTTATCAATTTCATGTTGGAAGTTCTGAGAGTGAACGAAGGGAAGGTGGAGGAATAGGCGAAGGACGAAGTAGGAGACAGATGGGAAATAACGCAAATGTAAGTCCCAAAAGGCCAAAAACTCATTGGAATGATGATAAGACTGCCTTCTTCATTAACTTATGCCATGTGCAGCAAGCTTTAGGGAACAAGTCATTGGGGACACTTACTGACATTTGTTACACCAACTTAAGGAGGAAAGTGGAATTCATTACGACCACATCCTAATGAAGAACAAGTGGGACCAATAAAAGAGAGAATGGCAGGCCTGGAAGGGCTTGGCTTGTGAGACTGGCATGGGATGGAATTTAGAGAAGGAGACTGTACACACCCCGATTTTGAAGTCATTGGGCAGCAGACTCCTCCGGATGATGCTCTGGTTGCGACCACCAAAACCCAGGCCCACTTAAGCCCACACAAGCTCAATCAGGCCCACACTAGTCCATTCTGACCAAATCAAAATTAAAACCAAACAAAATCCAATTAAATCCACTGAAACCCATTTAAAACCCACTTAAAATCCAATAAAAATCCTAACTAATCAAATAAAAACCCTAATTAAATAAAATCCAATTAAATCCACTTAAAATCCAATAAAAACCCCAAGTAATCAAGTGAAAACCCAAATTAAAGTCAAGATCCAATAAAAACCCTAATTAATTAAAATTCAAAATCCAAAATCAATCCAAAAACCTTAGATAAACACAGAAAAACCTAAATTAAAAACTGTGACCATGCCGACCCGGAGGAGAGGGAAGGAGATCACAACCATGCTAAGATGGCGAAGGCACAAGATAGGATAAAAGAAAAAGAAAAGGAGTCGCCACCTAGTCTTTTAAGGGAAAGACGAGGAAAATCACAAAAAAGATGAATGCTTGGAGTGCAGATGAGAAGGCTGGATGTCTGCTAACCAGAGGATGGGTAAGGATTCCTATTACGCACGAGGAAGGTATTAGGCACTCTCGTACACCCGAGAAACTCGATCTTTCTAGCCTAAATCGCTTGCAAAGGCTGAATGATTGTTTGCTAAGCCTAGATCATGCTCTGAACATGCTAATATGAATGCCTAGACAAAACTACATGGATGTGCATAATGGTATGCAAAAATTGTGAAGAAATCCACATAAAACAAATAAATGACGACATGTGAGAAAAAATCACATAAAATGACGACGTTATTGGACCGATTGCTTAAGGAAACCAAATGGATGTTAAAAAATGAGTAGCAGAGTCAACCCAAGTTCTCAGAATCGTAAAAAGGTCATGAAAATAGAAAAGGAGAAGATAAACCGCTAACGGGCCAATGTAGGCCACTCGGTCAGTTCATGTACACTCTCGGGCGACGAAATCCAAATCAAGTCAAAAAGCCAAAGCACGAGATTAAATAGGGTCCAATCTAATGCAAGGCGAGGGATTCCGAAAACACGAAGAAATCAAAAAAGGAAACACAGGAAAAGACACAAACTCACTTAAAATGAAGAATCGATGAGAAAATGTGTTGAAAACCAAATGAAAGGGATTGACAAGTGTCTAAATGTGTAAAAAGTGTCAATGGATGGCTTGGACTAGGATTAGGAAAGGCAGAGTGCAAAACTAAAATGCGTACACATGGATTGAAGACCTGGGGGCAATTTGGTCATTCTCATGGTTGGATGTGATAAACGCAAACACTGGGGTAGTGCATGGACTATAATGTATACAAAATCTCTGGAAAATGTTATTTGCAAGAAAACATGAAAAGAAATACAATGACATGACGTAAACACAATAAAAGACAAATATGGGGTTTAAAACGCAAAATTCACAAAAGAATGAGGATCTGGATGAAAATTACATTCACGGTTTCCGTTCTAGCATGCAGATGATCGGTCCAATGTTAATGTGGCACTGAGATGTGAAGACTGCACTTAGGTAATTTCCTAGAAATTCAGGGTCAAAAGTGTAAAATTCGTGCTTATGTGCAAATGTGGTTAAAATGTGAAACAAAACTCTTCTCAGTGTGAAAATCATGATGTCAAAGTGGAATTTATGATAATAATAAAAAAAGAAATGCCACAAGTGAAAAATAACAAAAGTATGCAAGAAATCGTTCTGAAACCTTAAAGGATGTATTTTAAATTAATCTAAGGAACTATATGCAAATTGGCTACTCAGGAATCGTTTATTATAAAGTTAAGGACTTGTGTGCAAAATTCCAGGGGCCTGAGAGTAATAAAAATGGAATTTTATGTGGGCCAGTGTAATTATACAATTTATTAAGGTTAAAGCTGCAAAATTCACAGTGAAAACACATTTTTTAATTTTTAAGGGGTTTAATGCAAAAGGTCTGGACTTAAATTCAGTAAATGTGAGTTTTAAAGATGATCAGAACAATTCTTAAAAAATCTAAGGGTCCAGAATGCAAATTAACTAGGTAAAATCATTTAAGAATATTTCTGGTGGTTTAAATGCAAAAGGTCCAGACTTAATTGTAACTGAAATACAGATGCAGGGACATGAATGTGATAAAAATATGCATAACAGGGCTAAAATAAAATTACAAATAACAGGGACAACAAGTATGCAATTTTCACAAGGATAATAAAATAATAAAATATTATTTGAAATAACAGGGGTTAATATATAAAATACAGGACCTAAATGTGAGGAAATCCTGGCTTCAGGGGCCTAGATGTAGTAAAAAAAATGCATGAATATGTTCGGAGTAAAAAAAGGAACCTTCAGGGGGCATATGCAAAATTTACAGAGAAAAAAAAAGAAACAAAAGCATTTTAAAACTATAGGGGTTAAAGTGAAAATTTCTAGACACATACACAATAAAAAGGATGTAAACGTAAGGAAATAGGGACTTAAAAGTAAAAATTAAAAACTAAAGAAATGAGGCCATAAAAGGCCCACCCGAAGTTCACCGAAGGTCGCCTGCATTCTGCCACCGGCGATCTCTCCAGCGAGCTCGTCGAGGCTGTCAGGTGATCGGAGGGTTGCGCAGAGGCCCAGGGAAGCACCACGGAGGCACGACGGATCTCCTCGAGTAGTGGGGTGTGGCTGGGAAGGCTCGAGGCCTCCCTCCCACCTCCGTCTCCGGCGAGGAGCTTCTAACGGCATCGGAGAAGACGACGGCGTGGCTGGCGGAGGTTCGGAGGTTGGAGTGGCGCATCGGAGGCCCGGGAAGCGTCACGGAGGGATGGCAAGGCTCTGGGAGGTGTCACAGGTGGCTGGGGTGGTTCCAGGAGCTCCTCCCACCTCGGCTCTGGCGTCGACGGCAGTGGCGGGTCGTTGGGTGGCTGCAATGGCTCTGGCAGCGGCGGAGCGGCTTGATGAGTTGCGGGGCGACGTGCGAAACCCTCCGGAGTCCTCGAGGAGTTGCGGGAGCTTTTAGAACTCGCAGACGTACTCTCATCGGCGGCGGGTCGTCGGTGGCGTCGGCGGAGGTCCTGTGGCCTAGCGCCTCTCTCTGGATCAGAGGGACCTAGGGGAAAGGAGAGAAAAGGAGAGAGGAAGGAGAAGAGGAGGAGAGGAGAGGTGGCCCAAGGAGGGCCACCTTCGAGGTCTGAATTTCAGACCTCCGTCGGCGACGGTGAACCCATCACCGGAGGGAGGGGTTGACGACGTAAAGGTGGGCTTGGTCATCAGAGCCCGACGCTGGGACGCGAACGAGGTCCTAAGGAGGCTTACTGAATTGAAATAGGAAGAGAAAAGAAAGGCAAACCTGGCTAGCTAGGTTGTCTTCCCTGGCGACTTGACGGCAACGTGCTACTCCGACAGCTCTGGTTCGAGGCTTGGTTCGCTGGTGGCTGTGGCTAAAGGTTGTGGCTACCTGGGGTAGGGTTCTGCGTTGGAGGTGAGACTAGGGTGCCAAGGGGGAAGCTCGGGCTCGTTGGATAGGGAAAGGATTCGATTCCTTTTTCGTTTGACGGCGGTGTTGGGTGTTTTGAACTCCGGCAAAGCTCCTCCACATCATCGATCCTCCTCGCAAAGGCTGAGCACCGTTGGATCGAGGGCGCCCCCGAAAGAGGAAGGCTCGGAGATCACGACAGAGAGGAGTGCGCGCCGAAAAATCCGGGATTGATTGCTGGACAAGAGGGGATCGCCGGAGATGGCTCAACGGAATTATTTTTGGGTTTTGTATAGTTTTCTAGTTTAAGGATTTTTGGGCCTATTGGGCTTACGAATGGGCTAAGCTTTGTTTTTTTTCTTTGTTTTTAATTTTTCATTTGCTGTGTGATTTAAACTTAGGATTAATTTGATTATTTGTGATTTGATTTGAGGATTTGGGTTGATTAATTGTGTTTTAATTTTTTTAAGTTGATTAAGGTTTTATTTGATGATTTAAATTTAAATAAATGATTTGTTTTGATTTTAAATGGATTAAATTGTTTTCTCTTGATTTTGGATTTATTTGAATTAAATTCTAATTTTGATTTGGTTGGTTTAAAATTTGAATTTGATCAGATTAAACATAGATTTCATTAGTCTTGATTTAATTAAGTATTTTACTTGATTTAATTAAGTATTTTATTTAGGTTTTGATTTAGGGTTTTGTTTTCTTTTATTTTTGGAATTTTCATGGATTTTAGGGTTTTTATTCTAAGTTCTTAATTAGAGTTTTGTGATTTAAATGTGATTATTAATTTTGGATTTAGGGTTTTATCAATTGATTTGAGATTAGGGTTTTGAGTTTTAATTAGAGTTTATTTAAGGATTTTTGGATTAATTAGGGTTTATGGATTTATTAATTAGGGTTTTTATTGGGTTTCAAGTGGGTTTAGGGTTTTACTTGGTTAATTAGGGTTTTCTTGGATGTTTAGGTGGACTTAGGGTTTTATTTGTTTAATTAGGATTTTATTGGATTTTTAGGTGGATTTTAATTGGATTAAGCGGGTTTTAGGGTTTTATTAGATTTTTAATTGGACTTAGGGTTTTATTGGATTTTTAGGTGGATTTAGGGTTTTCCTTGGATTTTAATTGAATTTAAATGGATTTTACTTGATTAGGGTTTTATTTGTTTGATTAATTAGGTTTTAAGTAGATTTTAAGTGGATTTAATTTAATTTGTTTGGTTTTAAGTTTAATTGGGTTAAAGTGGGCTAGTGTGGGTCTGATTGGGTTTATGTAGGCTAGGGTTTTGGTGGTCGCAACCAGAACATCATCCGGAGAAGCCTACTGCCAAATGACCTCAAAATTGGGGTGTCTATAGATGACCCTCCCTGAGCGAGGTCGAGGGACGAATGGAACCAAGACCGTTGCTCAGGGTTGACAAGACACCCCACTTGAGTCCGCAGGAGAGTGGTATTTGCTGTGAGGCGTGAGCAACTTATTCGGCGAATGCACCGAAAAGTCATGACTCGGAGCCCATGCGTAATGCTAATGCAAAGGATGACCCGGATGCTGGGTAATGCGTGAGGATGATGCTGAAAATGAGTAGGTAGCTCAGCTCTCGGAGGGGAGCGTGAGAGACTTCCCGACTCGCGCCAAAGTGTGCCTGGACAAGTCTGTCAGACTCATTGGCCTGGGGCAAACCTGGCGAAATGACAGACCATCCGGCTCAGAAGGATGCACGACAAGATTCCGGACTTGCCGACCGAGGATAGACTGATGATGGATGTCAAGGAGGAATCAGCCCAAAAGAAGGGGCATTAGATAAGGCTATCAAACTTGCAAACTAAAGGACAAGGCATGATAAGTTGACGGACCTACCGACCGGATAGTTTGGGTTATCAGCCCGCTGACGAGTTGACGGACTCGTCACCGGATAGTAAGGGCTATCAGCTCGAGAAGAGGGGTGAACAGAGTAAGTGGGGAATTCAATAAAAGGGTGACACTGAGATTCATTCGCCTAGAGCGAATCCCGAAAGGGGTTACCTAGACATCGCTCGAGGCCCAGAAAAAGAGTTGAAATGGGACTTGTCCGCTATGGAGAAAGTCCACCAAAGATGGCACCAAGATTCGTCCGCCCAGAGAGAATCGGGGATGGGATAATCTAGACCTCGCCCGAGACCTAGACAAAGCTGGAAATTTGTGGGACTTGTCCATCATGGAGCAAGTCCGACAAGGATGGCTCCGAGATTCGTCCGCCGGGAGCGAATCTGGGATGGGATGATCTAGACCTCGCCCGAGGCCTAGACAAAGCTGAAAATATGTGGAACTTGTTCGTCATGAAGCAAGTCCAACAAGAATGGCTCCAAGATTCGTCCGCCCGATGCGAATCTGGGATGGGATAATCTAGACCTCGCTCGAGGCCTAGACAAAGCTGGAAATGGCTGGAACTTGTCCATTATGGAGCAAGTCCAACAAGGATAGCACCGAGATTCGTCCGCCCGGAGCGAATCTGGGATGGGATAATCTAGACCTCGCCCGAGGCCTAGACAAAGCTGGAAATATGTGAGACTTGTCCATCATGGAGCAAGTCCGACAAGGATGGCTCCGAGATTCGTCCGCCAGAAGCGAATCTGGGATGGGATAATCTAGACCTCGCCTGAGGCCAAGACAAAGCTGAAAATATGTGGGACTTGTCCTTCATGGAGCAAGTCCAACAAGAATGGTTCCAAGATTCGTCCGCCCGGAGCAAATCTGGGATGAGATAATCTAGACCTCGCCTGAGGCCTAAACAAAGTTGAAAATATGAGTGGAACTTGTCCATTATAGAGCAAGTCCAACAAGGATAGCATCGAGATTCGTCCTCCCGGAGCGAATCTGGGATGGGACAATCTTGACCTCGCCCGAGGCCTAAACAAAGCTAGAAATATGTGGGACTTATCCATCATGGAGCAAGTCCGACAAGGATAGCACCGAGATTCGCCCGCCCGGAGCGAATCTGGGATGGGACAATCTTGACCTCGCCCGAGGCCTAGACAAAGCTGGAAATATGTGGGACTTATCCATCATGGAGCAAGTCCGACAAGGATAGCACCGAGATTCGTCCGCCCGAAGCAAATCTGGGATGGGATAATCTAGACCTCCCTCGAGGCCAAGACAAAGCTGAAAATGTGTGGAACTTGTCCGTTATGGAGCAATTCCAACAAGGATAGCACCGAGATTCGTCCGCCCGGAGCAAATCTGGGATGGGATAATCTAGACCTCGCCCGAGGCCTAGACAAAGCTGAAAATAAGTGGAACTTGTCCGTTATGGAGCAAGTCCAACAAGGATAGCACCAAGATTCGTCCGCCCGGAGCAAATCTGTGATGGGATAATCTAGACCTCGCCCAAGGCCTAGACAAAGCTGAAAATGTGTGGAACTTGTCCGTCATGGAGCGAGTCCAATAAGGATAGCACCGAGATTCGTCCGCCGGAGCGAATCTGGGATGGGACAATCTAGACCTCGCCCGAGGCCTAGACAAAGCTAGAATTTGTGGGACTTGTTCATTATGGAGCAAGTCCGACAATGACAGATTGGATTCTGCACGCTTAGAGCAGAAAGCCGAAACGACCTCGTCCAAGTGGAGGAAGATCGAAACGGGAGGTCACAGGATTGTACCCTACCTGGTACAGAAGTCACTGCTGGCTTCATTTGTCCAGGTCTAGCCACCAAAACGAAATTCTCGACTGTTAGCTGGGTAGCCCCCAGCGCCAAGTCGACAGGCAGAAAACGGTAGCGATTTGGACCGGTAAAGCGCTCATTGTTGCGGCAGCGATTTCCACTTCAATTACAAGCATCTGAATAAATTGGCAAAAGGACTCTGATGGCTTGGCTGTTTCAACATGCAATGAACCGAATGGCAGAGCACGAAAATCTGGAGTCTGTGTCATCTCTGGATCTTTTAGAGTCTCTAGCTTTGGGAAATGGTATATGGCATAGTGCGGCTCCACAGATGGACTAGGTTTTCTCAACTTCACCCTCTGGAATCCCGTACCTGTTGCTGTGTTGCTTGAGGGATGGTTTACTTGTAGGAAGGTTTGAAGAGAGATGTGCTCATTTGATTACTTTGAAAGTTGCTCGCCTTCTTTTGAAAGATAGCGGTCGCACCCTATGATTTGACAGTAAAAGCTTGGACATGCATGTGGCAAAAGTTTCGGCTCGGTGCATCCACATACGAGGTAACTGGCATGCTTTTTGGTGGATTATGGGGTTTTCAACCATTGAAGCAGCTGACATGCCCTTGATCAAGAATATGTTGCAGCAGATTCGCGCGCCTTTCCAAAAGGCAGCTGACATGCCCTTAGTTTGGAGCGAAAGGTTCTTCTATAAGGCCATTGACATGCCCTCGGTTTCAGCATCCCTTGCCAAATTCTCAACCAAAAGGCAGCTGGCATACCCCTGGTAACATGTGGATAACGCTAAGAGACGGTTGATATGCCCCTAGCATCGGGGGGATAAGGACGTTGCTAAAAGGAAGCTAAAGCCTGGACAACTGGTTTCACTAACGACGGTTTGTTAGGAAACACTTACTGGTGGGCACATTCAAAATCATGACTGCCTTACTTGCTCGTTGTGTGACTGCTCTGTCTTGTTCACTGGATGATGGCTAATCTGGATAAACTGCTACTCGGGTTCTTTACTGATATGAGGCATTAAGCTGGATAAGGGCTTCATGAGAGCATTGTTTTCTCCTCGAAGAAGAAGGACTTGTTGGATGTTTCTGACATATCCTCAGGTTCATCGTTGTGTCGCTGGCCGACTTCTGGGGAGTTTGACGTTGGCACTAGACTGTTGACTGTGCTCTCGCTTGCTGATTAGGGAGTGTGAATATTCTGACTCTGCTCTGATCTCAGAGGCTTATGCCTATTGTTGTCCTCGTTTCTACGCTAGAGCTATGGAGGAGACAACATGTTCTGGACGAAGGTACT
Source organism: Posidonia australis (assembly GCA_024699735.1). Classification (NCBI taxonomy): domain Eukaryota; kingdom Viridiplantae; phylum Streptophyta; class Magnoliopsida; order Alismatales; family Posidoniaceae; genus Posidonia; species Posidonia australis. The sequence goes on along the minus strand of JAMKQA010007622.1, from coordinate 7,405 downwards.
GTCCCAAGAAGCGTCAACCAACTGGACAGTTGGCATGCCCCTAGTTGACGGGGAAGGCTATCACCACGAGGGCAACTGACACGCCCCTGGTGTACGATATCCTCTGCTAGGTCTTTAGCTGAAGAGTAGTTGACATGCCCCTGGTTTAGGACCTAGCGGGACCTTGCAAAGTGGACAAGTGATCATGCAAGAATGATGGTGATGTGTTGTGTCATCCCTCAGAATGAATTTGGAATGCTAATCATGCCTGCTATGAGAAGAGAAGAAGACCTCGGTTCACCAGACACTGCCCAGACTTCTAGGCTGTTGGTGGCTCTTGGGAATGGACTATTTAGTAGGTTAGGCTCCGTGTCAAACTCTCGGGGACCTACTTTTTTAGCTTTTGACTTATTTCTTTTCTCCCTCTTAGGCTCGTAGGCTCGCTCTAACCTTTGCTTAGGGGTAATGGACATCCGGATATTAAAGGGGCTGCTGGGATTTTATGCATGGGGTGGCTAGTCCCTTAGGCTGCTTGGATTTCATGCAAGGGATGGCTAGTCCCTTAGGCTGCATGGATCTTTAGGATGTTTGCTTCGACTCCTCCCCAAGGTAAGTGGTAGGGATAGAGGTGGCCTACTTGCCTCTCTCTGTTAGGGCTAGCTTCTGACTTCACCTTCTGTCTTCTTATTTCTTTTATGCCTTTGTGGATATTTTTATTTTTATTTTTTTTATTTTTATTTTGACTCACACTCAAGCTCGCTCCTAACATTTTATCTCCCTCTGGAGGTGTAAGTCCCCGTGGGAGTTTGGACACTTCGCCTAACCATGTTTGGATGGTGGCTCTCTCAATCGCTAGAATGTCTAGGTAGTGACAACTGAAGAGGTGTAGACCCTTCTCAAGCAGGCTAGCTATTCCGATTCTCGTCAACGAGATGTGATGTTGATGCTTTATGCTTTATGCCTAGATGGATGCAATTATTGACGTGCTTAAGTTACTAATGCGCATGACAATAAAAAGACAAATGCTATGGATTGAATGCACTCGGATCGTCATTTATTTAAAAACATGCATGCATGAAGGAGTAATGGATGATGTGTGATGCACAAAAGGATACTTTGCAAGGTAAGGATACACGTCCTCCGCTCATTGGTAGTACTTCTTGAGATAACATGGGTTGACTGACTCTGATTGCTCCATGTGGTCCACCAAAGCCATGCCAATGGAATGAACCTGAGTTTCCAATGATGAGGGAGTGGCTGCTTCAACCGTTGCTATCTTGCTTTTCCAATACCACATTTCTTCCCTAATGTCTTTTGCCAGCACGACGAGTTGTTCTTGTTACAGAGCTTCCGTGTCTTGAGCATCTGTGTCTCTACGATCTCTCCTTTTGTCCTTATCAGAGGCGAGATCCGTGTGGTACGCAGACTCTTGGTCATTGCTCATGCAAGGGTTAGTTCTCCCAGTCGACAACTGAATTTGAGCAAGCACTGTGATAGAAGATGCGGCTAGCATTGTGGATGAAGCTGAAATTGTTGTTTCTAAGGATGTGCTTGTAATGGAGACTGACTCGGCTGCTGGGGTTGCCACAGGGATTGTTGCTGTAACTGAAACAGTTATGATTGACTGATGTTGTTCCCAGTGTGGCAGTTGGAACTACGACTACTGCGGTCAGAGCTGAAACTGCTGCAATTGGAGCGGGGGTTACTATGGTCGAAACTGTATATGCTGTGGTTGGGATTGGAAATGCTGTGATTGAAGCTGAAATCGCTGTGGTTGAGGATAGAACCGCTGTAAAGGAATTGTAACTGCCGTGGCGAGAATTGAAACCGTCATGGCATTCTCCTCAGAAGAGTAGTCCTCACTGTCTGCTGGTTCAGCTGTGCTTGACGGTGTGTCTTGCTGTAGCCTTGTTGTGTCCGGACTCTGACCTGGACCGTGAATCCCTGCACTAGCAAAGTGAGTGAAGGCAAGAGGGGAATTCTACCTCGCTTGTAGTAAGCACCGAGAATGTCGCAGCTATTCGGAACTGAGTCTTCCTCGCTTTCTCCTCTTCTCCGCAGCAACGGCTTAGCGATCCCCTGACCGTACTCCTAGAGAGGTATCTCTTTCTCATATTCCCAATGGTGACATATATTCTCGACCGTCCTGGGAGGATTGCTACAAACAGGTGGGTAGCGGCCACATTCAAATTCAAGGATGAAGTTAACCGGCTCAAACTGATTAACTTAGAATAGAACATTGATAGGCTCGGAGTCAAAGTGGACAGTCTGGTAGGATGAGATTGAGACAGTGGCTTTCAGCTGCGATGGGTTCACGGCAAATTAGCAAACTCTGGCTAGGAAAAACAAAGAGTGAGAGTGGCACACACGAGTGCTGCCAGATAGAACTAAGGAAGAGGTAGGACGATGAACAAGGCTGATCAGACCCGATAGATTCTCTTGAAAAATATTGGGGAAGAGAGGATGAGCCCTTGAAGTTCCAGCATCTTCAGAGCTTGCCGGCTCAGACAAGGTGGGGTCAACTATTCTAAAGTGTGCACGTGCATATGTGGGCGTGGGTTCAGGTGCCTATGTGAGCTATCTCTTATGGGTTGATGACAATGTGTCCATCGTCGATCAAGTCTTGGACAGCACTCCGGAGAGCACAACAGCCGTCTGTTGAATGTCCACGAGTGCGATGGAAATTGCAGAATAGATCCTCTTTATACCACTTGGGAAGTGGGTCTGGTGGTGGACGGATCTCCAGTAACTGTAGGAGAGGTGCAACTTTAAGAAGGATATCGCTCAATGATTCCCTGAGTGGGGTGAAGTCGCCTTCCTTACGGCGAGGTCGCCTTTGCCGTTGTTGCTGCCCCTGTTGAGCTGGCACTACGTGACGTGTCAACTCAACAGTGGTGTGTAGTGTAGTGCATGTAGAGCTAGATGCTGGTGAGGATGCAAATGTAAATGTGGGTACTACTCCTCGTGTGCCTACGACAATGGTCCCATTGTCAATTAAAGTCTAAATGACATCCCTCAAAGTGTGACAACCATCAGTTGAGTGCCCCAAGGCTCGATGATAATCGCAATATACGCTCGCGTCATACCACAGAGGAAGTGAAACTAGAGGGGGACGCGGATCAGGGAGTCTCAAAAGTGACACAACCTGAGGAAAAACAGCGCTCAGCTACTTGCCTAGTGGAGTGTAGTCACTTTCAGCGCGGCGACCTTGTTTCTGCTTAGGTTGTTGTCCTTGCCAAGCCGACACGATGTGATGCACCAGCTTGACGGTGGAAGATGTTTGTACAGTGTGTAGTGATGACCTACGTGTTGGGACCTGAACCTGATGCTGAGGTGGACAATGAGTATGTTGTATTGTGTGTGATGTTGAACGTGAGAGCAACAGCTGCGACACCGGTACAACTCCGGGCGACAGGCTCGAGAAGTGTTGTATTCTCTCACGACTAACAGGTTGGTCCGTAAGTGACTGTGATACATGCTGTGACAAGTGCAACTGTCGTGCAGGAGGTAGAGATAACTCCCTTATTACTGGAGCTGTGTGAAGTTGGGGCGATGGTATGGGCGATGGTGCAATGGGATGAGCCTACAATGCCATAGTGGTCTGCACTGGAACTCCAAGGGCTGAAGGAGGAGGACCCCCCACTGAATCAAGGGAAAGAGCCATGTGCTCGAGCCTCGAGGCCAAAGCTCTCAAGTATTGAGCCTGCATGGCCGAAGACTCACCAAAAGATGGGTCAGATGGCAGGAGAGGAACGAGAGTGGGGTCTAAAATAGAACTAGCCATAGCCGGCTGGACATCTAGAACAGGAGGGCCCGAGAGGGGGAAAACAACTGGCAAAACTCTCGAGGCCTGCAGGGTGGTTGGCAAAGGTGAGTGAGCTAGTTGGGTTACTGGGGTATTAGGCGAAGGTGACTGTGCTGGCGGGGTTGTTGGATATTCCGGTCTGGTGGTGGGTTGGATCACGTTCACCGTGGAGATCAAACCCTCAAGAAAGGAGCGATACAGGGATAGTGGGAATGGAGCAGAAGAATCATGGATCAGATCTGAGGGGTCTAGCACAGTAAGGTTGGATCGGACGGGAAAGATAGCGTGGATTCCAGAGGTCCCTGGTGCGCCTGGATGGCCATGCTTTGGGAGAGACTGGCTAACAATGCCAGAGGGGATAGGGACAAATGCAGATGCTTGTGCTTGTGTGGGTTCAGACTCCTCCTGCTGGGTGTGTATGACGATGACCTTGCGGTCGATCAAGTCTTGAATAGCATCCCAGAACGAGAGGCAATTATCCGTCGCATGCCTCGCGGTGCGATGGAAATTGCAGAATAGATCCGCTTTGTACCACCCCGGCAACGGATGCAGTGGTGGGCGAATCCCCGGAAACTTCAAAAGTGACTATACCTTAGGGAGGACAACACTTAAGGGCTCGGCCAACGACGTGAAATGGCACGTTGGGCGGTGTGGTCGTGCCTGTCCCTGGTGTGGTCCTTGCCTTGCCGATACGACGGGGTATACCGGCTCGACGGTGGTGGTGATGTGGGAAGTGTGTGATGCTCTACGCATAGGTGTACAACCTAACTGCTGCCAAGCTGGATGTCTCGCATTGACAGGTGCAGTTGGGGATTCGATGTATGCGACGGCGTTCCGGGAAGGCTCTCCCCATTTGTTGGGGTTGCAGCTCACGTCGTTGCTGTTGTTGTTGCTGCTGCTTGCTCCCGAGGCAGAAGTGGGTGATGTAGCCTGCTTGGCAAATATGGTAAGTGCAGGGAAACTGCCACTACGCAGTGAGCTTTCCACACAAGCGCCAGCACGGATCAGCGATGCAAATGTGGTGATTGGTTGGATGCTAAGTAGAGCCTCGATAGTTGGTTGCACTCCACAGATAACTATCTCGATTGATTCCTCATCCGAGGGTCTATCCTGAACTTGTGATGCAAGAACGCGCCAACGTCCAACATACTCCCTGTAGACACCCCGATTTTGAGGTAACCCGGAGATGAGTATCCTCATGTTGCTTTGGATGTGATCAGCCCTTAAACCAAGCCCCAAACCTATTAGCTAGCCAAAGTCCAGAATTTTGTGAGCTGAGTTGGCGCACCAACCAGGCGCACCTTTCAGGCGCACATCACTGGCTCACCAAGTAGGCGCACATCACTGGCTCACCAAGCGGGCGCCCAGCCATTTTCAGGCTGCGGCTGCTGACCTTCCATCTTCCGGGCTGTTACTCTTACAAACAAATGTGCCAGCGAATATTCGAGGCTTTTCGTTTGCAAGGCTCTTTGTTTCTCTTGAGCAACCCATCCCAAGATCCCTATAAATGGACCTCCATAGCAGCCATTCCAAGACACCTTTTTTTGGGAGAAAACTCTAGTGCTGAAATCTGAGAAACAGATCTGCATTAAAGCAAGTTTTTGCATGAGTTCCTCCTTCCACCCAACAACCAATATTTGTGTTCTGAAGCTCCTCCTTGCATCCCAGAGCACTCTTGATCCTTCCAAAGCAACAAGGATCATCTCATTTCGTATTATCTCAAGAAGGAAACATTATAAGAGGTAGGCTCTCTACCACCTCCTTTTCCTTTAAATATCATCTTAGAAATGTGATAGAACATGTTTTAAATTCATAATATGTGATGTTTTTGTTGCATGATTCATGAAATCTGTGTTTAACATGTTTTCTAGCCTCATGCTAAATAACCTCCATGTCATCTTCTTTTTTATCTTGCATAAGCTTGCATGTTATTATCTTTTATCATGTTTTGCATCTAATATATTGTCATGCGTTCATATGCTTTTTATATGCTTTCATATGCCATGATTAGCACATATCCATGTTTTTGGCATGTTGCATGTTTCCATTCATGCATAAACCATCAACATGTTTTCATTCTTAATGCATGATTTACATGGTGTTTCTTGATCCTATGCACTCACATCATGTTTTCAGTACTTAATCATAGCCTCTGCATCGTACTGTTTTGCATAAATCACTTTGTCCACTGGCAGCCCTGGGTCAGGTTCTGGATCAGCAGCAGTCTGAACCAAAACCTGGGGCGCACCAATCTGGCGCACCAGACTGGCGCACCTAACCAGAGCACCAATCTGGCGCATGCCTCTGCTGCACATACTGGTCAGAGGGCATTTTGCATACATGTTTTCATGGTTTTCTCCAGATGGTTTTTACTGCGATTTCTGTTTTTAATGATTCTCTGGTATTCCATGATTATGCCTGATCACTTTATTTATGGATTCGTGGATTTTGCTCTGTTTTTTGATCTATCCATGTCACTCTGGTAGGCTATGTTTTGCACGCTTTATCCTACTTGGAAAGCTGTTGCTTCAGCCCAAAATCCAGAGGCTTGGATGATCTTATTTTCTTCATTTTAGTTGCATTTAGGGTAACTTTGTGTGAGGCTATCAGCCCTTGAACACAAGGTTCACCAACACTTGCATTTAATCATGTTTTAAAAGCCAATGCATTTGATTTGGTTTCCTCGGGTCTTTACAGCTTTCCCGAATGCATTTTTTACATGATTCAGCTTTCCTGAATGCATCTTTTTTTTTTTAAGATTTGGCATTGCATATTTGCCCTGTTTTAACCCTGCATCTTTCTGGCCCACCTAGGCGCACATAGGTGGCGCACCAGATTGACTCACCAATCTGGCGCACCAAATCAGCACACTATCCCGCTTTCTGCATATAGCATGCTTTCCTATGATCCTTGGCATGCTTTCTCGACTTGCTTTCTCCTAGATTTTCCCAGGTTTTTCTCCTGATTTTACTAGGGAGGCACGCTTTCTTTTCCCTGTTTTATGCATTTGCATTTGCATATAGAGCGATGACGATAAATCACTCAGAATGATACAACCTTTGATTATGCTTATGCAATATCTTTGCATTATACACTTGACCTGGGATAAAAGAGTGATATTTCTGAGCATAGGACACATCCCGCACATCATGCACCTATTAGCATAAGGCACCTATCATGGCATGGCATATCGCCCTAGGGCGTATAGCAAGAGGCTAAAAAGCCAATATTTTATTGGAGAAATCATAGAAGACAAATTTTATCGGGCGTACGAGGGTGCCTAACACCTTCCTCGTATGTAACAGGGATCCTTACCCACCTGTAACCATGCCGGCGAGGAAATTCCACAAAAGAATGCGAAATCGGTCGGCAAAATGACGTCGAAAAAGCAAAATAAAAGGACTCGCCACCTAATCTATTATGGAAGACAAGGAAAACCATATGCACGAAAGATCATGCAAAAAACAACAAAGACAAGTCAACGAAATAACCAGAATGCGGGTAAGGATCCTTGTTACGCACAAGGAAGGTGTTAGGCACCCTCGTACGCTCGATAAAATCGGTCTTCTATGATTTCTCCAATGAAATGTCGGCTTTTCAGCCTTTTGCTATATATGCCCG
>JAMKQA010007621.1:0-20090 GCA_024699735.1 Posidonia australis | reverse complement strand
TTTTCGCATGATTTTTCATGTATATGGTTTTCCTTGTCTTCCATAATAGATTAGGTGGCGACTCCGTTTTATTTTGCTTTTTCGACGTGATTTTGCCGACCGATTTCGCATTCATTTGCGGAATCTCCTCGTCGGCATGGTTACACCATCCATCCCGTCGGACGAGATGGGGAGGCACGGGTTGTCGTCCGCTGCGTCACGGGGGAAAGAGGAGGAAGAAGAAGAAGACAGGGGAAGTGGTGCGAGAGAATGGCTCGCGTGAAGGAAAGAAAAAGAAAGGAAAAGAAAAGAGAAAGAAATGACACGCAAATCGAGACAGCCGTGCATCTTCCAATCGGACTCCAAATTAGTCCTAGATTGCAGCCAGATGCACAGAAAACCACCCACAACCACACACAACCAAGAAACAACAGATTATCCATTAATAAACCATTAAATACCAAATCACAAATAATAAATGGTTTATTAAATACAAATGGATAATCAGGCCCTGATGTTAACGTCGGACCGGGAGATGGAGGAGGGAGAGGGCCGAGGGGACGAATCTGAGCTGGAGGAGGGTGAGGAAACAAATCTGAGTGAGGATCGGACTCTGGAGCCTGGAGGAAGAGGAAATGGCTGCCAACCGGTGTAGAGGGGACAGTCGGACCGGGAGATGGAGGAAGGAGAGGGCCGAGGGGACAGATCTGAGGTGGAGGGAGAGAAGATGAATCTGAGGGAGGATCGGACTCTGGATTCTGGAGTCTTGAGGAAGGAGACTGTCGGACCGGGAGATGGAGGAGGGAGGCAGAGTCGTAGAAGAAGAAGAGGGGAGGCAGAGTTGAGGAGGAAGAAGAGGGGAGGTAGAGTGTTAGGGCAGAGTGGGCGTGTCACAAAGGCCGGAGAGAAAAGAGAGTACGGTTTCATTGGAGAATGAGAAAATTAAGAAATGAAAAGTGAATAACATATTATATATATATATAGTATACATATATCATATATAGATCGGGTCCACAGATTTGGAACGGGTTTGGATCCATGGATCTTATTTTTAAGACCCAAACCTATATTTTGTGGATCCAGACCCACAGATTCTAGGTCTATACCTGATCCATTGCCAATCCTAATTGTAATTACTAATTAGAGCATCCATCATCCATCACGTAATTATCGCTAAACACGGATCGTCGACGTGATGGCTAGTTGTACAAGGACACCGTCCCAAATGATTGATTCCATACAAATATAAATCAACAATAATGCAGGCATATGTCTCGATGCTGCTGCGGTTGAGGACCATGCATGCATGTGCTTGCACACGGAAGGCGGTTGCAGGTTTCATGCACTCATTCTGCGACATGTTGTCAGTTTGTCACCATCCCTGGATGATTCAACTAATTGGATAGATTAATGCAGTTTGCACCGAACATTTCTTTTATTATTATTATTATTATTATTATTATTATTATTTTTGTTTGGATTTTGCACGTGATCTAATGGAAAATGGACTGCTATTCACCAACACATCAACATGCGCCTTTTTTTTCTTCTTCTTCTTCTTCTTTTGTTGTTGAAAATTCCACAGCATGTTTGTGTCGTACGTGGAAGAACAACGTTCACCATTAGGAGATGGAGAAGAAGCCATGAAGCTTAAGGTTGGAGGAACATTTGATCTCTGGTTTGAGATCTTTCCTCTCTGTTCTGTTCCTTCTTTGATCAAATAAATAATGGCCCCCTAATCATTGCACGAATAATCAAGCTAGCAAACATCCAATAGCCGTAGGTCGATTGGGTGGAAGACAACAGCACAAAGTTTATGCCAACCAGAAATTACATGTCATTGAAAAAAACTAGTCTAGCTGTAGTGCTACAACACAAATGGTGTGATAATAATAATACTACTAATAATAATTGTTCCGGTACTATGAGACATAAATATAATAAAGAATTGAGGATATGAAGCACTTGGTATTATTCTTTCTATTTGCTTAGATAGCCTAGGTTGGATAGGAGTTCGTAGCCTTTTTAATCCATTCTAGAGTTTTTTTTTTATTATGTGATCCCCATATTATTTTCCACTTATTTGAGTTAATTATTGCAACATGTTAAGATTCCACAATATCTTATTGCAATTGTTGGTTACATCATTTGTTTATTGTATATTAGTAACGTGCAAGCTCATGATACTAGATGATGGTTTTTCATTGTAATTTTTTTTAATTCATTTGAATGTAGGTTATAGATGATTACATTTACATGGTTAATATTGAAAAATAAAATAAAAATTAATTGGGGAAAATGGAGCAAAGATTGAAGCTAGATATTAACCAAAGTCTCTACAAAAAAAAAGGATGTGCAATTGATATATATCCTTATATTTTTTTATTTAGGTTGAGGCCTGCATTTCGAAGAGAACATATGCAAAAATGAAATTTTCACCACAATGTCAATTCAATCCACAAATTAATATCCCTTTCAATTCTTCATTTTAGAGGGGTGAAATCACTTCCTCATTTGTTTAAACACAGAGAAAAACAAGGTACCTATGTCTACATCCTTATTCAATTACATGTGTGATTCATCCCAAAGAATTGAAAAGTTGTTTTGTATATATTGAATATTGCATTATTTCATACATCATTGACATGATTCTATATGGTCCTCCACTTCATATTCTAACTTGGCATTGGTCTTGTATCATTTCACAAGATGATAAGAACTGAATGATACGAGATTATATAAATGTGAAACTTGAATCAAAATGGTATAACCTTGTATCATTTAGATTGTATAATTGAAATACCAACTTGAATTAAAATAATACGAAGTTATTTACATATTATTTGATGTCATTCTTATAATATTCAACTCATATTATTTTATATCATTCTCTGTGTCACCTCAACAAGTGACATGAAAGTCCACATCAAGTGTCATGTAAGTGATATATGAATTGATGTATGATTTAGTGTATGATATATATCAATCAGTGTCCCAAACAATTTGTTTTCAATTCCTTTCCATTCCCTAAATGCTAAGACACAAGGGACTTCGAACCTAGAATGAGATTTGTGTTTGGTATTTTATTGGTCATGGATACTTATCACGTAATGCAAACTCATATTCACAGCCACGTAAGAAGTAGCCACACCAAGAATAGTATTGGAACTAGTTGACATCTCAAGTACATAGGAACCTAGTATGGTGATAACATTAAACCTTGAAAAGAATCAAATATTATTTTAGGGTGCATTTGGCAACTTGGGATTCTTCCATTTTGAGCTCTAGATCCATGATTAGAGTGGATTCTTGTACCCAAACAACAAATTGAGAATTTGCTAAAAAAAAAAACCATAGAATCAGACTTCTTCATTGATCGTAAGAAGTTGGAATTTGAGAAGCAAGTGAGGGTTGCTTACTCTCATGAATCAGTTGCTCCTTGATTGAAAAGACAATAATGTCCTTGGAATGATTTGTAAAAGACCTAAAATGTCCTCGAATAATAATGACGGTTTCTACCCAATAATCAACAATCCCCTTCGTCTCGACTCATTCTCTCTCCTTCTCTTTACTCTTCAAATTGCCCACCACCAAACCCTACTTGATTTGAACGTAGGGGTGCTACAGAGGCAATGAAGAAGAAGAAGGAAGCAGTGATGCAACATTATCTTTGTTAGACAGAGGAAAAGGATGTGGAGGATCGATAACAATCTATAGTGGAAGCACCAATAGTTCTTCTCAACCATGAATGCAACGACACAGATGAGTGCAAGATCAGTTGCTGTATTAGAATTTGTGTTGGACTTGAGGGCATAAATGGAAATCACCATCTAGAGCAGTAGTGAACGATCCGATGAGCCCAAACATGCTCTGTAGGAGTAGAAGAATTGTAGCTATAGTATTTTCCAAAGTTGGAGTAGAGTTGTAGCTAATTCTTTGGTATTAGGAAGTGGGAGAGGGGTAATCCCAAATGACCCCTTAGAGGCATGCATCAGACCAGGACACTCACCAAAAAAAAAAGGAAAAAAAAAGGGGGAACAAAAAAAGAGAGAGTGGAGAACATAGATAATGGTGTTGCTTTGGGAGGCATCATCCCACTCCCCACCTTATCTCATTTCCATCACATCACATTAGGTTTCATAATAGTCTTTAGTTAGAGCACAAATGAGAAGGATTAGTGGTCGTGTGGAGGATTTGAATGCAACATCACAACCACCAATTAAAGTCTTTCCATTTGATTACTAAAAGATCTATCGTGATCAAAACTTGAAGTCTTAATCATGGTATCAACCAAACGTTGACCCTAAAGAAGGGTTTTTTTTTTCTTTTGTTTTGTTTAACACATACTTTGATAACGTATAATTGCTTTGACCATCAACTTGAGACAAGGCCCCTAAAATCTACGAGCCCATTGTAATAACAATTAACCCATATGTTTTTTTTGATATCGGTAAGTTATATTGATTATAATCCCATTGGTTATGAGAACCACTACCAAGGGAAGAATATGTCCAGAATGTTACAAAATATGGAACCAAACGATCCAGGGCAACCATGGCAATGTTTGTGCCTTAAGAGTTACATGCCAAAAATGCAGATATTTCAAAACAGAAAGGGCTTATCAGGATTGTCATTGTCCCAAACCATCACCAGTGGAAGGATCATACATGACTGCCTCAGAGGATTGAGGCTGAGAAGCCTCCATAGAACCCCTGGAAGAAGACAGATTCGAGGCTGAGTATGCAGTCGTTGCTGAAGACATGGCAGTGACTGAATGAAGTATTTCATCCTTCTCAAACCCTGTAGCATAAATATCTATCCATTGATACATTAGGGAAATGATATCAGAAAGTATAAGTAAATAAGATTTATAAGAGCCTTTGAAAATTCTGTTATTTCTCTCTTTCCAAGTCAACCAGAGGATGATTTGGAGTAAGACAATCCAACCACGATTATTTAAGGTAAATATAAGAGAAGGCTTAGAATGGAATAAATCTGCAATGCAGAAGTACCCTGGATAGAAATCAGAGGATAAGAAAAATCTCCAAATGTACCATATGTAGGAACAATTGATAAATAAGTGTGTATTAGACTCTATGTGGGAGTTACAAAAAATGCAATTTTGGAGTCTAGTCCACCCTCTTCTGCCTAAATTTTCTTTAATCAAATTCTTATTGTGCAATACCAACCAGGAGAATAATTTAACCTTTAAGGGGGCCGAACTGTGCCAAATAGGCCCGTAAAAGGGGAATCTAATACCACTATCAATTAAGGTGTTGTAGCAGGAGTTAACAGAAAAGCTAGAGTTTGTAGTGGGCATTCATGAAAGGATGTCCCTATCTTCCATTAAAGAGATTGACTGCATAAGAGAGGCCACAGAATCAACCTGGGCTTGTAGAAGATTACAATCTTCCAACTGAACTTTGGAATAATCAATGAGCTTATTGAAATCTACACTGAATAGCTTTAGGGTTTTTTTAATGGAAGTTTTTTTAAACCTACTTACAGAGAAAAGTTCCGGGAGAAGAACTTTTAGTTTAGTTTCATTCCACCACTTATTTTCCCAGAATAGAGTATCATTCCTGTTCTGTATATGAAAAGTGGTGAAATAGTTGAGTATATCAAAGCAGTTCTTCAAGTTATGCCAAAGAGGGAAGCAGTTGTTGGCTGAGGTATTTTATAGAGCACCAAGCCAAACTTTATGAAGGTATCTTGCCCTTACCAGTTTTTTCCATTTCATGTGACAGTTCTCTGAACGCAATTGTCAAAGTAGCTTACTTTTCAGAGCTAGGTTAAAGTTTTTGAGATTAATGATCCCCTACACTTTGTGCTTTTTGGATTGACAGATAGAGGCCCAGTTAACTAGATGCATCCCTTTGTGGTTAGTAGAATCGAAATTCCAAAGGAATTTGCTTCTAATTCTGTCAATGTCTTTCTCCACTTGACTAGGCAAATGCATCACTGACAGGTAGTAAGTAGGGATGGCTGATAAGACTGAATTTAACAGTGTCAGTCTGCCTCCTCGGGAAAGATATTTGGCCTTCCATTGGGATAATTTATGTGATATTTTCTCAATTACTGGGGTCCAATCATTGTGAGTAGCTTTCCTATAATGTAAAGGTAGACCAAGATACATTAGAGGTAAGTCAGTAGTCTCACAGCCTAACATTTGACATGAGCTGGCAATGGAGGTCTGAGTCACCCCTATTCCAAATAGGGAGGATTTATGGAAGTTTATTTTCAGACCAGAGCATGATTGAAAGCAGCAAAGAATACGTTTAATATTTATCATATACTCAGTGCCTTCAGCTAAGAACAATAGAGTATCATCAGCATATTGTATGTTCAACACAGTAGGACCCCCATGTGGAAAATTAATACCAGCCATAAGGTTATGGGACAGAGCCAAATTCAACATACGGCTCAAAATACGTGTGGCTACAATGAAGAGCAAGGGAGAAAGTGGGTCACCCTGTCTAAGCGTATTAGTTGCCCCAAAGAAACCATGGGGAGAACCATTGACTAATGTGGAGAATTTAGCAGATTGGATGCACATCCTAATCCAGGATATCCATTTAGACCCAAATCCTAAGTCCAGAAGGGAGTCCAGCGAGAACTCTCAGTTGACATTGTCAAAGGCCTTCTCAAAGTCTAATTTGAGGATAAATCCAAGTGTGTTGGAAACTCTAATAAAATGAAGGGTCTCCTGAGCCACTAAGAAGTAGTCCCCAATGGATCGACCAGATAGATATGCACATTGAGAATAATCGATGACCTGGTTAAGAACAGGGGATAACCTAGTAGCCAGAGTTTTGGTAATGATTTTGTAAATACTGTTTACCAAACTTATTGGCCTGAAGTCTTTAATCTGACAAGCACCATTCCTTTTGGGAACTAAAACAATAAATGTTTGGTTGAAAGGTGCAAGAGTGTCAGGGTCACTAGTTGAGTGAAAGTGGTGGAAGATGTTCACGATTTCAGGTTTCATAAGGTCCCAGAAATGATGGAAAAACATCAATGGGAATCCATCAGGACCCGGGGCTTTGTTCCGAGGTAATTTAAAGATATTTGCCTTTATTTCCTCTTCAGTGAATGGAACTTCAAGAGAGTCAGGGTTAGGGTTCTTGTGAGGTACCAAGCTGTCCCAATTGAAGGGAACTTTGAGGCAAGGTCTTCTGTTGAATTGGTTAAAAAAGTGATTCTCAATCACATTATATATTGCCTTAGGGGAAGTGATCTGCTTGTTATTATTATTCAGGGAGTAGATATTGTTTATCCTCCTATGGTAATTAACCATATTGTGAAAGAAGGCAGTGTTAAAGTCACCCACTTTCAAACATTGAATAGTTCATGATGTTCAACCATTTCGGATTTCTATCTCCAAAAGGCTTCCTGCTCTTTTAATGGTTCATGATGTTCTGATCTCAATGCTTGTTTCTCTAACAAGATTACATCATTGATAGTAGAATGTTCAGCCAATCGATCAATGAATTGATTTTGAGATTCTATTTGTTTTAATCTCCAGCTTCTTTCTGCTCTAATGGGCTCAACCCAGTTTTTAATGTTCTGTTTTAACTTTTTCAGTATGTAGGTAAAGCCAGCCAAGGGGGAAGAGGTAGAGAAAAGACCTATGGATTTATGCCAACAGTCCTGGATAAATGCCTCACAACCAGTTATAAGTAGCCAAGATTTGTAAAATCTAAAGGGAGAGGGTCCCCAGTCCAACATAGTTGTGTCTAGAATAATAGGAACATGGTCGGCGACCACTCTGGCCTTGTTAGTACAGAAGGCATGTAGGAATTTTGCTGACCAAGTAGAAGAGATGAGAAAATGGTCAAGTTTGACCATAGTTGGGTGTTCTTGGAAATTTGTCCAAGTAAAGGAGTAATTATTAGGAGAGAGATCTACCAAATAGTTACTGTTTATAAAGTCATTAAAGGTTTTCATATGTCCAGTGATCCTAGGTTTGGAGGAATGTTCGTAGGTGAATCTAATAAGATTGAAGTCCCCTCCAATAACCCAGTTATTGTTAACCACATGACTGAGGATATGAAGTTCCTCAAGAAAATCAGGCTTAAGATGTGCATCACAATGACCATAAACCTCTGTAAGCCACCATTCAAATCCATCTTCAAAAGTTTTAAAATGTAAGGACAGGCAATAGGTGCCAGATAACTGAGCTTTTATGTTAAAAATATTGGCATCCCAACCAATCAATATGCCCCCTGATGCTCCAACAGAGGGTAGGTATGACCAAGAGGTAATTTTCCTACCCCCTAGTGATGTAAGGGAACCTTGAGAGAAGGATTCCTTTTTGGTTTCAGTTATGATGATTAGATCACATTTGTTGGATCTTATTAAATTACGTACAGCTTTAGATTTAGCATTAGAACCTAACCCCCTGATGTTCCAAGCTACTATAATCATTGAGAATAGGGGAAAAAACGAGAAGGAATAATCCTCTCATGGGAACTAGGAATGTCATACAAGGAGATGGGAATTTTATCCTGGTCTTTCCTGACTTGATTAAAAAAAACTTTTTGCAAGTGTAGTTGATCTAAGAGAGATACTAATATTATCACAGAAGGATTGAAAGTGTTGGTAAGAATTTCAGCGCAAGGGGTCTACTTCTAAATTATCGGAAGAACCCTCAAGAGATTCTGAGGTATCAAAATCAATATTTCTCAAAGATCTCAAATTGCACTGTTCAGAGTCTAAACGAGAGTGTAGCTGGCTATTATCTGGGGCATGCACAGGAGTGCCTGGATGGGAGGAGGGTATCTTCGGAGGGGTACTTTCCAGATTGTCCTTCTCCAAACAATCATAGAGCGCCATGATTTTTTTGAATTTAACCATGGAGATTTTCCTGGCTCGTACCTTAGCTTCTACATATTTTGAAGTGTCCAGAGATGTAAGAGAATCATTTCCCTGGGGTTGGTAGTATCAGAGGAGAGGGAGGGAGATGTGTTGTAAAGTCCTTCAGAAGATGAGGGGGTAGGAAGGAGGCCAGCAGTGTTAGCAGATGGGACATGAAGTTGTGGTAAGGAGGAAGATTTGGTCCATACATTCTTTCCAGACCTAGGGACTTTACCACTTTTGGCTCCTCGCCAACCCTTGGAGTTTTTGAAAGTCTTCCTAGTGGGATGAAGACCTCTTTGAGTGGAGACCGGGGCAGGTTGAGAGGGTCAAGCTGGAGAAGGGAGTTGATTGGAGGGAGAGGGAGAACAAATATCCCAACTCTGCATGTACTTAATAGGGTAGACTACTATGCCGAAAGCAAAGAATCGGGAGTCAGGCAAGTCTTTACCATGATGAATCTTAATTCTAAGGCGAGCAAAACCTTGTTGTTTGACACGATCAATAGAAAAGTCAACTTCTAAAAGATCAACAAACTCGACGACCATGATGTGGAAGACGTCCACGTTTCATAGGTGATGGGGAATGCCTTCTAATATGATCCAAACTCCTTCCTCTCTCAAAGTGAGAACACATTGGATTGGGGGGTCCAGTGAATGAAGGAAGCGGATAGAGATTGTAGAGAGGATTCGTACAGATTACGAGTATCATTTTTTATTTTTGGGGATGGAAACTTAAGAAAGAACTTGACTGGGGAGGAGTCCTTGACTTCCACCCCAGAGGTTGGGGGGCCAGTTGGTAGCTATGTGATGTTCGAGAAGTTCCTTGGTCAGGTGGGTGGAGTGTGCAGAGACAAGGGCACAGCAGGAGAGGGAGAGAAAACTCCCCAAAGGCATTAATGTGATGGTACTGTCCCTCTTGAACACAAGTTACTGGGTTACGACCAAAACGTGCCGAATCAACCTCGTAATTATCTCTAAGGTGCATATTAATGAGATCCTTATTAATGCACGATTGAAGAGGAGAGTCAGTTAAGTTCTGAGCCTGTACGTATTTAGGGGGGTATTAATGTAATCCCGCACATGAAACGGTAATTGGAAAGAGAAAAATCCCACACAGAGTTCGAGACAGACTCTGTGGAGATAGTGGAGCTGTCAGAGTCTCGAGAAGACCACTAACCTGTTGTCTCCCTCGAGGAGGCGAAGGGAAAGGTTATCTGACGGTCGCCCACCGGAGTGAAACCACTGACCGACAATGTGGAGTTAATCGTGGGGTCAGAAGGAGAGGAAAAAAATCTCTAGGGAAGTACAAGGGCCTGTCGGCGAGAGGCCATCAGACAGCGCAACAGGAGGCGAAGGTCGATCCACAAAAACCTTGCGAGGAGCAAGTTTGCCGAAGTGTAGAGCTGGGTATAGGGCCTCAGTTGAAAGTACAATGGCGTGACAGCCAGGGCTAGGGGCCTCATAAAATGAAACGAAGAAAGGGAGATTTCTCCGATAGGTAAAAAGAAAAACCAGATCTGAATGTAGATGGCAATGATTCAAATAATTTAACCAACTATAAGATAACTCTTTGATATGCATAAAACAATCCACAGTCATAGCAATATTATACACAGATGGAATGTGAGACAAAGAGCTATCGTAAAACAGAGTCATCAGAGAACTGAGTTCAAAGAAAAAATGCGAGGATCACCCCAGTAAGGGCAAAACCCGACAAGGTAGCCGAGAACTAGAACTAGGCTTCCTCAAAAGGGGGTGATCTGCCATGGAGGCTTTTTTTACCCCGACAGGAGAAGGGAGGGAAGAGGGGTTCTTCCTAGAACGACTTACCTGTGAGGAAGAAGGTGTGGACAGGAGGGAATCGAGTCTCGCCTATCGACTGTGCTTTTTACGAATCGGAGCTACCAGAGGTTCATCCTCCTCCAAAAGCCTCGCCTTGAAGGCGGACCAGTCGAAGGAAGTGGCGTGACTGAGGATAGCACGGGAGCGACGGCTAGGGTTTTTCATTATCGCGAGAGCTACTTGAATGACAATATCAAATCTCAATTAACCTATATGTTAACCAACCGCCATAGAAGAAACTTTGTGGATTATTATTGATGGACATAGTGAAATTTGACTTGAGTGGTTGGAAAAAAAAGGAGAGTAAATTACCAATTTACCATTAGAAAAAGAAGTAAGCTAGGATCATAGGTGTCCCGAGCTGTTAGTAATTTGTTTGATCATTATGAAACCCATTAGCCCTTTCTCCATCCATTTGGGACTCCTCATTGCTGCGTTTGGCAACAAACTCTCCTAGTTCCCCGCTAGTCCGCTCTCTCTAAGAGTAAGATTCCTCAAATATACGATCTTTGGAGTATTCTTTATTGTAGAAAGAGCTCCCGTTACTATTCATTCACGAAGGATTTTGAGAGCTACTGGATGCAACTCCTCTAAGGAGTTAATAGATTCGTGTCTTGTCACCTCTTCGTTGGGGATTCTTGTCATCTCACCCTGACGAACTCCTTGCCTTCCGTCCTTCCCTTTGCTCCAATGACCTCCTTGCTCCCACATCGTTGGGGATTTGTGTCTTCTCACTTCCTTGCTCCATTAGTTACCTCTTATCCACATGGTTTGACGTCGATGAAGTGGCAAAGACTATTAGACTCAATCGATGATCTCCTCCTCCGACATGCTATTCAAGCAATCGAGCGATGACAAGCAATAGTCAATGACACAGTCACATCAAAGGACATATCAAGGACAAGTTATGTCAGGGAGTCGTAGGAGCAAGAAGTTGACAAACGCAACTCCCGTCTGAGAGAACACTAAAGTGGGAGTTGGGTACTATAGCTTCCACTGAGAAGATATACTACAATAGCAGATTTAGGAGTTGGGAGTTGCTCAAATCTACGAATAAATGCAATCCATGTCACAGTAATCCACTTTGGTAGGCACTTGAAATACCAAACCTAACCTTACAGCATTGTGGTTGTGGTATGTCGACATCCACGGGTAGTAGTAGGGACTTCAGATGGGTTTAGGTCTAGTGGCACTTATTAGCATTTGTATATCGGGAAAAGGATCCACGTGGACTACCTGCTGGCACCATTGAACTCGTAAAGTCGGTAGCTTTCTAGCTCCTTTCACGGGCCCATAGCAAAATGACAGCTATGCGATGCATTTTTACTAAAGTGCCCCTCTTCCACGTAGCATGCAAAATGAGACCCACCTCCACTTGTGGTCCGAATAAATATATATTTTGAGGCAAATCTGAGGCTCTTTTCTTGGGAAAAATATACATATATTTATCAACTTTTTAGGTGTTGAATTAAATCTCAAAAAATATATTGTAATAGATAGTTTTTGATAAACTGTTTATTTGTTCAAAAACTAATTATTGAGTTAGTTTGAAAAGGATCCTTTTTTTGTTGAAAATTGTTATATAGCTGAGATGATCTCATGAAATATGCACTAGAATTAAAGAACGGTCATGTGAGTCTGATTTAAATTATCAACTCAATTCCCTGTGTTTAAGCATTAGATTTATAGCATGTGAAATCTTAGACTAGGATGATCATTCGATACTTCTAAAAATTACATCATGGAATAAAATTTGGCTTTTCTAATATGACAATGGGGAACCAGTTATATTGGATCATAAATTCGACATCGAGAAGTAAATTTGATATAAACGTGATTTTAGGTCTTCGGTTCTTATAATCATAAATCATTCCTCTAGTAAAATTATTACACAAGTGAGCAACTACATGACCAAGTAGTAAAGCCTCATCGTAAGCGCACATGATTGATGGTCCAAATCTCATAGATAGCTTCGACCTACAAGTTGAGAATAAAGTCATGGGAAAATGAAATCTAGTAATCCAATTTTTTTCTCTAAAAATAAAAATCATATACCATCGTCAAGTTTTTGGTTGGAACCAGATAAATCAACTATCCAATTTGTAAAAACTAGGACGAAGCTTAATTTCTTTTTTTTTTTAAATCGAAACCAACCTAATAAAAAGAAGGATTTGTCTCAATACCTCCTTAAACAGCAGAATGTCCTCTCTAAACTTTTATGACGAAAATTACCTACATGTGCTCAATAAACCAATAATATTACTAATATGCATCTACCGTTGGTTGTCATCCCTCCACGTTAGGCTTCTGTACGTAAATCATGGCTAACTAAACTCATTATACTGGAAATGACTAACTCACCCTTAACTAAACTCCAATCATGTGGTGGTAGTGGAGATGCTTTTTGATGGTTGGTAGAGGAGGAGGGGGAAAAGAAGGGAGGTAGTATTGGTAATGGTCAAGGTGCTTTTCAGTAATTGGCAGAGGAGGAGGAAAAAGAGGGAAGTAATAGAGATAGCCGTGGAGATGGTGCTTTTCTACTAGTGGTCGGAAGAAGAGGAAGAGGAGCGAGGTTGAAGAGAGGAACAGGAGAGCAACAAAAACTACAATGGAAATGAGAAATATATAGAGGTTATAGCGTATTTTTAGGTATCCTTAACATCAATGACCAAGTAGTAAAGCCTCATCGTAAGCGCACATGATTGATGATCCAAATCTCATAGATAGCTTCGACCTACAACTTGAGAATAAAGTCATGGGAAAAATGAAATCTAGTAATCCAATTTTTTTCTCTAAAAATAAAAATCATATACCATCGTCAGGTTTTTGGTTGGAACCAGATAAATCGACTGTCCAATTTGTACAAAACTAGGACGAAGCTTAATTTCCTTTCTTTTTTTTTAATCGAAACCAACCTAATAAAAAGAAGGATTTGTCTCAATACCTCCTTAAATAGCAGAATGTCCTCTCTAAACTTTTATGACGAAAATTACCTACATGTGCTCAATAAACCAATAATATTACTAATATGCATCTACCGTTGTTGTCATCCCTCCACGTTAGGCTTCTGTACGTAAATCATGGCTAACTAAACTCATTATACTGGAAATGGCTAACTCACCCTTAACTAAACTCCAATCATGTGGTGGTAGTGGAGATGCTTTTTGATGGTTGGTAGAGGAGGAGGAGGAGGAAAAGAGGAGGAGGGAAAAGAGGGAAGTAATAGAGATAGCCGTGGAGATGGTGCTTTTCTACTAGTGGTCGGAAGAAGAGGAAGAGGAGCTAGGTTGAAGAGAGGAAGAAGAGAGCAATAAAAACTACAATGGAAATGAGAAATATGTAGAGGTTATAGCGTATTTTTAGGTATCCTTAACATCAATGACCAAGTAGTAAAGCCTCATCGTAAGCGCACATGATTGATGGTCCAAATCTCATAGATAGCTTCGACCTCCAAGTTGTGAATAAAGTCATGGGAAAATGAAATCTAGTAATCCAATTTTTTTTTCTAAAAATAAAAAACATATACCATTGTCAGGTTTTTGGTTGGAACCAGATAAATCGACTGTTCAATTTGTACAAAACTAGGATGAAGTTTAATTTCGTTTTTTTTAAATCGAAACCCACCTAATAAAAAGAAGGATTTGTCTCAATACCTCCTTAAATAGCAGAATGTCCTCTGTAAACTTTTATGACGAAAATTACCTACATGTGCTCAATAAACCAATAATATTACTAATATGCATCTACCGTTGGTTGTCATCCCTCCACGTTAGGCTTTTGTACGTAAATCATGGCTAACTAAACTCATTATATTGGAAATGACTAACTCACCCTTAACTAAACTCCAATCATGTGGTGGTAATGGAGATGCTTTTTGATGGTTGGTAGAGGAGGAGGAGGAAAAGAAGGGAGGTAGTATTGGTAATGGTCAAGGTGCTTTTCAGTAATTGGTAGAGGAGGAGGAAAAAGAGGGAAGTAATAGAGATAGTCGTGGAGATGGTGCTTTTCTACTAGTGGTTGGAAGAAGAGGAAGAGGAGCGAGGTTGAAAAGAGGAAGAGGAGAGCAATAAAAACTACAATGGAAATGAGAAATATGTAGAGGTTATAGCGTATTTTTAGGTATCCTTAACATCAATTACTAACGTCGATGGGGTTTAAACTAATCAGAACGCATATAAGTAATATTATTAGTTTATTAGGTGTACATAGTTAGTGGGAAAACCAAGAATCGTATATCATGAAGGCTAATGTAACCAACAATATAATTACAAGAGGGCCTCACGTAGATAATGCCTGTAGGCTATTAGGTTGTAAATCTGCAACCTTGCTTATCACTTACTTGGGTCTCCCACTTCATTATAGGAGGGCCTCACGTAGGGAATGGTCTCCCGTCCTGGAGAAATTAGCATCAAAGCTATCCCATTGGAAAGCTCACTTTCTATCCCTTGGTGGTAGATTGATGCTGATTAATTCTGTTTTAATCGCCATTCCTGCTTACTACATGTCTGTCTTGCATATGCCCAGACAGACTCAGAAGGACATTGATAGGCTTAAGTGCAACTTCCTCTGGAAGTCTGATTCTACTGCTGATAAAGGCAGACATTTAGTTAAATGGGGTGTACTTTGCAGGCCTAAAAGGCAAAATGGTTGGGGGATCTTAAATCTCAGGAATTTTAATCACTTAAGTCTAAATTAGTCTGGCAATTACTCTCCTGGGATTGTCATGCTATGTGGAAAGAGCTAGTAAAGGTCTGGTATATGAAGCAATTAGGGCCTGGGGCTTTCCTAAATACTTCTTCTAACCACTGCTCCCCTTTATGGCTTTACCTGAAAAATAGTTTTCATGTTGTTAATTGTTTTAGTTCTTTCCACCTGTGCAATGGGAAAGATATACTATTCTGGAAACAGAAATGGAGGGATGGGGCAAAATTAAAATATTTACTCCCTCAATTATTCTCTATTTGTAGATGGAAGAAAGCCTCTGTTTGCAAAATTTATAATATTTTTGATTCTGATATTAATAAGTTGTTGGATATTTCCAAAGCACAGTATTGTGAATACAATATTTTGCAATCTCAATTGGATTTGATGACACAAATTATGCAATCTATTAATTTGAGGGAGGAGAGGGATGTTATATCCTGGACTCTATCGTCTTCTTCCAATTTCTCAGTTAAATCATGTTATAAGATACTGAATGATGATGACCTCAGATTTAATCTGTTTGAACAGATTTGGCAGACTTAGGCCCCCCTCAAGGTTAAGTTATTCTCCTAGCTTGTTATTCACAATAAAAACCTCACTAACGAAAACTTGGTTAAGAGAGAGTGGATTGGATCACCTACCTGTATTTTCTGTAATCAAAACACAGAAACTAATACCCATCTATTTATGTTATGCGAATTTGTTTCACAGATTTGGCAATTTTTCTTATGTTCCTAGTTATATCCTGGATTTTATAATCTAGGTTACTTATATCTGCATAAACCTGCCCTTAAATTCCATTTAAATAACTGCAGTTGGTTTGTTTTGATTCAAGTTATTCTCTGAGTAACTTGGAAAGAAAGAAACAACAAAATTTTTCGTGAAAATTTCAAATCTTCTCATGTCATTATTTCTGATATCATTGGACTAATGGGGCACTGGTTAGATTCTCTTCTACCAGGTTTTGAAAAGGAGGATCTGAGGAGTTTATTATCTTCTATGAAAACTACTTGGGCCGAGAACCTCACAACTTCTTCAGATGCTCCTCCGACCTCTAATGATTCCACTATACATCCAGCTGCTGCTGCTGAAGATATGGGGCAGTAGCTTTATTCACTTTTATAAACATTGAAACTATATCGCCAGCTTCGCTGGTTGTCTGTAATATTGGCATGAACATTGCCTTGCTTTCGTTATTTTGTTATACTTTGGACCCCTGATTCCCTTGGAATTATTTCCTTAGGATTAATATCTAATTCTACTTACCATTGCCAAAAAAACAATATAATTACAAAAGATGAAGTTCTAATATATTAAATTCCTAAAAGAGATGAAATTTTAATACGTTGAAGGTTTATGATTACATTAAAAAAATGTAATAAAGGAGAAATTAACTATCCTCGGTGATCTGTGATTTTCTAGAAGTATTGCATGATAGTTTCATTGTCAATACATTAAATTCATTTTTTTTCAATGTAAGCTATCAAACTATCATTCGTTCATTGATCTCTTATTTCATTGTGTGATTGATTCTTAGTAATATTTATCGTAGAAAATGATCTTTCAGACAATAACAATGGGCAGTGTCAATGCTATTTTCAATGTCTTTCTTCTCTTCAAGCATCTTCTCTACTAAAGATTCAATTTCAATTAATTCATAAAAAAAGTCAACATTGGAATGCATATTATCAATATAATTAACAAGTTGTGACCAATAAGATCAAAAACTCAAGAGTTAGGAATTCAGTTGAATAAAACTCAACTAAACGCATCAACTTGCCTTTATTAAATGCAGAGAATCAACTAATCTTCAAATCAAAATTTAAATGCAAAAATAAAAATAAAAGTCAGAGAACGCTTTGGTGCATGTGCTGACTTGATCCATCCAATTATGCAGCCTTCCCTTCACCGGAGCGTTTGATGTAGCCATACATCAGAAAATGGGTAGCGTTTGGGTCGTACGTACCATATTCGCACATGGTTTTTAAGCATGTGAATTCATCCAGGTTAGATCTGCAAAAGTTGCACTTTACCCTTGCATTATTGCATTATGAGCAGCACAGCACTACAACAAAAAAAAGAGTTTTTTTTTTTTGTTTTTTTGTTTTACTCAAGTAACCTCCAAAACTTAACGATTAACTCCCAAATCTCTCGCACGCATCATTTGTTTAGAGTTAATTATTTGACGATGATATGGATCATTATTGATTTTTTACTTTAACATCTAGTACTTGAAAACACAGTAATGTAATTAAGACTACGGATGTTAAGATTTTATCGAATTAGTTTTTCCTTTTCTTTCTCGCCTCCATCATTTCCACTTTCTCTTCTTTTATCGCTTCTTCCCACTCTCTTTTCCTCTTGTATGGCTTCTTCCTCTCTTCATTTCCTTTTAAACAGTGGAGACCTACTTTTTGGTCACATTAGTGGCAATTGTTTCGTAGATTGACGGTGTCGATGGTGAGGTGGTTGTGGTGGTAGCAGCAACGAAATGATGATTGTGGCGACAAAGTAGCAACTTAGGTGGCAAGATCTCAACGATGATGTTGTTGTCTCCTTTGTTTCTAGGATTAAAACACATGACAAATCAAGACATAAGATGCGTCTATCGATGTGGTTCGACTAGTCTAGTCTACGTGATTAGAGAACATGTTTGAAACATTATCAGTGGTCACTGTGGACTCTAGTTGCTGAGTTGTCCGAGTAGACTAATTAGTAGAGCGAGTCCACTTCTAGAGTTTAGCGTCTTATTTGACCATTAGGCAATCTGATCGTCGAGCTATCTGAACAGGCCAAATGATTCCCCACTTCTATTTGATTGCTAGGGGATGGTTCTGTCGAGAAATAGAGAATAAAAGAGAAATAAATTAAAAAAAATAAAAATAAAGAATATAATGTTAAGAATATTATAAAACATACTCTCGCTGGGGAAAATACTAAAGTGAAAACCAATGATAATATAGAATAACATCAAGTAATTAACCCTTTTTTTTAAACCGTTGCTACCATGCTATTGAGTTAATATGATTCGTATATATACTTGCTGAGGATTTGAATTTGCTTCGTATGTATAAGGGCAGAAGAGGCCACAGCATATATCCTAGTCAGCCAGCGGGACAAAATTCAATGGCGCGTTTATGACGCGACACGTGTGCCGCACGTCCTGCCTTTATATATTCTCTCTCCCATCCCTCACCCCTCCCATTTCCACCCCTTACCCCCTCTCTCTCTCTCTCTCTCTCTCTCTCTGTTTCCTCCTCTCCTTCCTCCTCAACTTCTTCTTCCTCTTCTGCTTCTTCTTCAAGAGACAGAAAGAGAGAGAGACTGAGAGTGAGAGTGAGAGAGATCTCACTGTTAAGCTAAGCTAAGGTATTAACTAAACTAGTCGTGTTCTTTATTCCATTTATATTTTCCTGTTCTGTTTTCCTTTTGGTTTTTGGTTTAAAAAAAAAAATGAGTTCGTCCTAATGTCGTTTCTTGTTCGCTGTAGCAGAACCGAAAGTACCAGCATAGATATGGATCCATCATCATCATCGTCACCATCACCCTCATCCATGAGTCTAGAAGTAGGAGAGGCGGCAAAGACGAGTGAGAGGAAGACGAAGCTTAGGAAGACGGCGCCACCGGAGGACGACAAACCACCGCCCTCCCACTGGAGGAACGCCGGCGACCAGCGCATCTACTCGTCTAATCTCCTCCACGCCCTCCGCCGCGTCTGCCGATCTTCATCTTCGTCGTCGTCGTCGTCCTCCTCCTCCAACCGGAGCCGCGCGGTCAGGGAGGCGGCCGACAGAGTCCTGGCCACCGCCGCTCGAGGCCGGACGCGTTGGAGCCACGCCATCCTGCCTTCGGACCGGAGGACCCTGAAGATCAAGGCGGCGAGGAGGCCTTTTACGAGGAAGCCGGCGGTGAGGAAGAGGAGTGCGAGTGTGGCGGCGGCGGCGGGGGGAGGTGGGGTGGCCTTTGAGAGGAAGGCGAAGGTGCTGGGGAGGCTGGTGCCCGGCTGCAGGAAGCTGCCGTTCCCGACGCTGCTGGACGAGGCCACGGATTACATCTCCGCGTTGGAGATGCAGGTCAGGGCCATGTCCGCCCTCGCCGACATCCTCTCGTCCGTCGGTGTCCGGGACGCTGCCGCCTACCCCGCGACGGAAGCTGGTGGTGCTTCGTCCTCGTCGTCGTAGTCGAATCCAAAGATCTTCTTCTTCTTCTTCTTCTTCTGTTCCAAGGATTTGTGTATTTTTACTGTAAATTTTGTTGTTGTTGTCGTTGTGGTTGTGATGCGCATTGGGATTTGTCACATGTGGGCTTAAGAAATGGAAATCCCCACAATTCATAACTCAATGGCATTTCCTTCAGCTCTTATTTGTCTTTGTTGTGTTTGCAATTATTTGTCTTTGTTGATGCCATGCCATTGCTATTGTTGTTGGTTGTTACTACGTACTGGTATTGATGGGGTTTTGGAGCAAATTAGATGCTTTGGTGTGGGAAATTGAGGTAGTTCAATGGGTATTTGCAACTGGATGGAATGGGTTGGAATATGCTTGTGCAACCAACCCTGGTGGGTTAATGGAAATTGGGAGCTTTTCTGGGTCTGCCTGCTTGGGTCCGGTTATTATCTCATTATTAATTGAAAATGCAGTTTCCTACATTTTCTTCTGAATTGTTATCTAGTTAGATGGGTTTTGTACTTCTGGGCCTTTATGATCA